>JAHPZR010017597.1:0-17500 GCA_019787425.1 Platygyra sinensis
AATCCGAATCCAAGATGGACGCTATCTTGTCCCCTCGGGATTTCCCGCTGTGTCCCGCAAGAAAAAAAAGTGTTCTTTTTCCATATAAGAAATTTCTTCATTGACCAAGCGCGAGGTCAAGATGGCTGGGTACTTGCCTTTTCTTTTTATTTGCTTGTTTTTCGGGCCTTAGACTCCGGCATGGTCAATAACACACCCAAGAAAGGAATTTTGGCCATGCTGATATCCCAGCCATTTGTGATTCTCAACTCTTAGTCAATAACGCATATAATTTTTTTTTGTATTAAAAAAAAAAGGGGAAAAAATCAAAAAAAAAAAAAAAAAAAAATCGTAAATGAAACGCGAGTGCATTTCGTGATATATGGGCACGAGTGATGTTTTTCAAGTTCTCAAAATTGCACGAGCCGCAGGCGAGTGCAATTTGAGAACTTGAAAAACATCACGAGTGACCATATATCACGAAATGCACGAGCGATCATACGATTTTTTATTTATAATATTCTCAACAAAATTATAACAAAAAAATCGAGAAAACGCGACCGTCACGCTTCTATGGACACGCTACTCTGAACTGGCTTCCAAACTGCTCACATGTTTTATTTCAACCAATCAATTACAACCTAGTGACAGCTAAACCAAGCGTGAATTTTCAGGTAAACTTCAGAAACTTTATAAACTGAACAAGTTTTTATATCAAGAGCATGAAAAATCAGTTAAGCGATGGCAAGTTTGTAATTGTTCCGTAATGAGTTACCTCGAACAGACAGTTAATGCTGATCCGAACTTTTGGGTGAACTGCCTGTCCTTGAATGACGCTAAACGTGACTTGACAGTTGTGGAAATTGTTTACCGTAAAAGCATGATGGCTACTTGCTTGCTGGATCTGTTCCGTACTAGTTGGAAGAAAATTCCACACTGAAAATCCTAGGAAACTGTTTGATGTTGTTGTCTGTGGAGTTCTGCTGATGTGTGATGCGTGATAGCTGTCGATGCTCCCTTTCATTTCCTTCATTGTAGTCGTTCGGCGACTTTTCATTTGCGTGGCCGATCACCTGAATAATAGACTGCCTCTAAACGTTTGCTGCCCTCAGTTGCTTTCCACTACATTGTCTGAGACTAACTCCTGGACTGGAATCGCCGAGAGTTTTTGCTGTCCATAGTATTTCTTCTTCTTTGCTTGTCAGTGCACTTGCCGCGTTCGGCCTCTTCCCTTTTCCTTGCTGGCGAAGATGTCTTACTTTTCGCTCGAGCACGAACTTGGACTGATAAAACTCCCGGTCCCGTGTAATTGAGTACATGTAGTCACGTTCTTTTAAACACCGGTAAAAGGCTGCCAGCATGGACTTCAAACTCTCCGGTTCGTACTCTAATCCATCTTTGGTAAGTACTTCAGCATTTGTAACTTTTCATCGAGATCTTCGTGCTCATACTCCTCCAGTTTAGGATTGAATTTTCTTTCATTTCCCCAGTTTTCCCAGACATTCAACTACGTTTGTGTTAATTTAGAAGAGCTTTTGTTTTTTGCCTTTAGTTTTAGCTGGTCAACAACTATTTCGTCGGACGAAGTATACCGGCTTTCAGCCATTTTGTTTTTTGCTTCAGTTAAATTTCGCGCTTCCCCTATAGTTTCCATAGCAACTTCCGTATTGCACTCTATAACCTCTATTTGCACTCTATAATCTATTTATGCACTCGTTATTGACCAATCAAATACTTGAAATTTTGTTGAGTATATTATAACTAATCATATAGTATGATACGAAAAAGGATGCAATCGAAAGGGCCTGTGCAAGGACACACAAAAGAGGGCTGTTAGCAGATCTCGGCCAAAGGAAACGAATAAAATACACTCATTCGATATTCATATATGGGTAATTAATGGTCGCTGAACTTTGCACTGATGCTACTGGGAATTCGCTATGCATTCTTGAATCCGAAAAGATGTAAGGGCTCCTCTTACCCTGTATAGTTTCCATCCAGTCTACGTAAGTTAAATGTTGAACTCCAGGATGAAAGGATAATAACAGTCAAAAACGACAGTCCACCAGAGAGGAGCAATAACTCAACTTCAGGGGTTTTATTTTCTGCATAACTTCGGCAGGTTAACCACTTGCACCAATACCTTTCTTGGCTCCCAGTAAGTGTATTGCACACAGAGTATATTAAATTGCTTCCTTGACACCACCTTAAAAAAGAAAGATAACTGAATTACAATAGTGTTGATGAACCCATAGTAAATGTACGGTATGTACCACCATAAAACCCCTTAACATCACAGTGAGTGTTTCTTTGTAAAGAGATTTTAGGCTCAGGCTTGTGAAGATGGGCATTAGTAGCGCTAATGCACTGCGAAGGTGTTTCATGTACTATTGATTCCCAGACGTCCAACGCAAACATCCATGTGTTGCTAGATGCTGTACCTGTACTCGAAAGCAAAATTACCTTGCTGGACACTGACACCAGGTCTTAGTAGATTCTAGTCTCAATTTTTTATTGATTCGTGTTTTTTTTTTATTATTATTTTAGATCATATTTTTAGATAGTCACAGTTTTCCCTATTAGCAGTGTGGGAAATCCCTCCGCTAGATTTTGCCTGACACGGTTTAAATAAAGTCATTGTTGTTGTTGTTTGTTGTTTGTTGTTGTTTGTTGTGTCTGCGTGTGAAAAGTGAAAATATAAACACTTCTTTAAATATTAAGCAAGTTGGGAAACAACTGTGAATAATGAACTACAACAGGTAGTTAGCTTTAGCTTTGTCGGACGCCAGAAAAAAATTTACAATGAAAGCTTTTTGCTGAATTTTTATTATCGCGAAAATCGTTGAAAAAAAAATTCTCTCTTTAAATTCCTGCTGTGGCATTACTAATATCGAAAGGTTTGAATACAGGCCAGTTTCTTGTTGTTTTGGTCCGTCTGCGAGTGCCGAGTACCTTTGTTCAACCAAGCAGATTCAAAACTCCTCGCTTAACTTAGGTGGAGGCCCGGCAAAAAACTTGAGCTCAAAATTTCGTAGCTCAAAAGGAATAATCTTCTTCATCTCCGGAAGAGAATCACATAAGTTTTTTCCATCTTTTAGGAGAAGAGAAACATGAATTATTTTGAAAAGAGTGTCAGCATCGATTGCCGAAGAGAAAGTACATAAACTAACTGACGCGAGCGTGGCAACCCACGGGCAAAATAGATCGAGCTTATTAAACCAATCAGAACGCGCGCCCTCGCTAAAGCTATGTTATAAAGTACACTTATCGCGGCAAAACTAGGTATGAAATATCTGCAGTTGAGGTCTGCTCACGGTAACAGATTTGTTTCTAAATGTGGGTGGATAAATGGCTCTATTAAACACATGGTCCTCCCAAATTGCACAGCACACCAGAATTTCGCTCCGAATTTGGAATTGTCTCAGAGATAATAATTACGTCCCTCCGGTTCTATCGTATTCTTCAGTTTAGAGCGGACGGCTCGGGTAAGTTTTGGGAATGTTCTGGCATAAGTCAGCTGATCAGTCTTCTCTTGAAGACCAGGATAAACAGCAGATAAGTTTCTTCGTAATACGTGCACTGTGAAGTATTCTGATGGGCTAGTCGCAACCGCCGCGCTAAAAGTTCTCGACTTCCAATGGGTTTTGAGATCTGTTCGCCTGTCACTGCGGCTTTGTAAGATCCTCGTGCGATTTGTGACTGATGTTTATGCTCTTTTCTGGACACCTCGGAATCTGTTTTAATAACCCACAACAGCAGTGTTTACTTTCTAACATTATTTAAGCTAACCAAAAACTTAGACCATCCAATCTTTCCTCTTTTTTGCCTGATTTTCTGGTCGAGAAGACAATGCGCTCATACAAAACCTTCTTTCGGACTGTAATTCTTGTCTGAGCATATCATGTGGGGGGTCTCTGGTGATGTAGTCTATTTTAGGGATCCCGTAGAGATGTCGAATTTTTCATCTATGATCTCCCACGGGATATCCAGTAGCTTGTAACATTCCAGTGTAATCATGTCCCTGTAGGTGATCGTTTTGTTGGTCCTCGGAGACGTGTCACAGTTTCAGCGGGAATGTGTTACATAATCCTAAGTACATTTACTGTAAACAAAGTTCATCGTGTCATTACAAACGCGTTCAGAAAAACATACAAAGCATTTAGTCGGCGATTAAGAAAAAATCGACTCACATTTTCCACGGAAAGCCAAAGTCCAAACCCAGTAACTTTCGGGGTATTTCTTTGTAAGTAAATTCTGTTCGTAAAATACCCGGCGATTCCAAAGATAATTTGATTTATATCGCGGTCGAACTCGGAAAATCATGGGTACAGACACTTTGAAAATCAGTTAATGTTATGGGAAGTCAGAATTCTCAAAAAAAAAAACTACGAGAAAGAAGTTTTTCAAAAACCTCTCAAGAGGTTTACGCTCTCGATTTCCCATGCGCGATAGAAATCACGAGCTCATAATCTAATTGGTTTGCAAGGAAATGCGAAGCGATTTCTGGAAACTGGCAGGAAGGAAAAAACAACTATCTCGATTTTGTTAACATATCCCGAAGAACTCAGCAAACTGTATTGCATAGACTTCAGCCTGGGTGAAACAGAAGGCATATGTAAACATGTTCGTATAATGTCACACGCACGAGGGAAAACTCACTATTACGAACCTACACCCTGAGTATCAGGCCTTTCTTAGCAAGAGGGTAAGGGTAGGGAGGAAACAGACAGGATATGTTAACATGTTCCTATAATGTCACGCACGAGGAAAAATAACTTTGACGATTTTGTTAAATATTCCGAAGTACTCGGCAACTGTATCCCCATGGATATGTAACATGTTTCCTATAATGTCACGCCATTTGACTCTAAAGCTCGGCAAACGTCAAAATAGTACGTGGACGTTTGCGTGGGCAAACCAGAGAGTATTGATAAGATGTGCTGATTTTCTATGTGTCCGGAATAGAGGAATCCTTGTTTACAATGTTTTGCATCATCAGCATAAGCAATTCAGTTTCTGATGTAGCTACAAATAAATCAGTTCTGAAATATTGAAAGGTCTTAGTAAGATTAACTCCGCAAATGAATATGAGCCTGATGTATTGAATACTTTTAGTGCGACGCGGGTTTAAAAAACTCAAAATTTTACAAAGAATGTTAGAGCTCATTAGCACTTTTGCAACCCCAGAAATTTGTGTAGTTTTTGAAAGAAAATGTCTCGTTGGATATTAAACCCAAAGAGACACCAAAGAGCTAAAACTTTAAACCACTGCCTGGAGTCAACATATACTTCAGAAAAACAAGTGTCAGCGCCCGCAAATGATCCCCGACCGCAAATGCTCCCTAGACCGAAATAATCCCCAAAATTGGACCGCAAAATGATCCCGTCGAAAAACGAGGAATGGCCATGGAGTTCAGGTAGAGAGTTTCAATAGGCCGTTCCGAAATTCAACAGGGAACTGGGGCGAGTTTCAAATTTTAGCCAATCGATAAACTGACACCACCACATGAAAGATCATGTCGAGATTGATCATTTGACCAAGTATGATGCTTTTAGGGTGAACAGAGACCAAGTTATGGACCTTGAAATGTGGCTCAAAATCCATACAAACGTCTCTAATTTTGAGACAGCGTCCCCAAAACCATATAAACTCTTAAAATTTTTCATCAGTTTTGTGAAAACTGTAAAATCCCGTCATGTACCTACTATTTGAAAGAAGCTGAAATAAAAATCACTATGTTTGCCCATTTTAAAGAGTATCACGGAAATCATGAAAAATTTTAAGAGTTTATATGGTTTTGGGGGACGCTGTCTCAAAATTAGAGACGTTTGTATGGATTTTGAGCCATATTTCAAGGTCCATAACTTGGTCTCTGTTCACCCTAAAAGCATCATACTTGGTCAAATGATCAATCTAGACATGATCTTTTATGTGGCGGTGTCAGTTTATCGATTGGTTAAAATTTGAAACTCGCCCCAGTCCCCCGGTTGAATTTCGGAACGGCCTATAGATTACGAGTTGTCCCTCTTTCGCTTAGACCGTCGTATAATACACCTCCGAGATTTCACGCGGCCATATTTTTTCGAGGTTTTCTTTGAGTCACGCACGACGGACTAAGCCAAAGAGGGACTACTCGTAGTCCAAGATTTTAATTTTTATTTTTACAATAACCCCCCCCCCCCCCCCCCCTTGTATGGGCCTATATAGGTATATGCGGCCCCAAAGGGTATAGTAACAGTCACGCAAAACCCACCAAATCGCTCAAATTCGCCATTCCAGAGCCACAGAAACGACAATACATGGCAACTGAGGTACGTTACATTTATTTTGAGCTTTAACTTAGACATTCCTCGATATAAGTTTACGATATTAAGACTCTTCAATATTCTCCCATACATTTCTTTATATTTCGAACATAAACAGACACACTGCTTGTATGCGCCCCCTGTGACCTTTGTTGCCCTTCCCACGAAAAGAAAACCGGCGCGCCTTCTTTAACTCCTCGAGGAAAATTCGAACTGGAAACTGGCTCAGTTTCGCACAAATGCGTCAGCAGAAACCACCATATCTTCTAATTCGGAGGCAAATCCTGCAAATCTCGTTTTGTACCCGTTTTCAATGACCGATGACGGTTCATTCGAAGTCGAAATCTCGATTATATGTAAGCGAGCAATTTCCGCGTTGTGAAAATTTATTTAAAAAAAATCAATTATGGGGTCAGGTCATATCTGAATATAACCAGTTCCTCTAAGCTTGAAACACACACCACAATAGAACTGCAAAATTCTTACCATGACAGCAACCTAACAGATAATTGACTTCACACCATAGCAAACCTAACCGGACCTGGCGAATTTTTGAGCTTCCGGTTAGTTTTGCCTCGTGATAAAAAATCACCTTTCTGTGTCACGGAGATTTAAGAAAAAAAAGATCCTACTCTTAAAACAAATTGTAGACATTTGGTTTTGATACTATATTTTTGAATGATGGGCTCTCTGTTTTTGCAATAAATGCCGATTAAATTAGCCTCATTCAAATTCACGAAGAGAATAGTTGCCACGTCCTGAGAAAGGAATTATATTCCCTTGCAATTTCGTGACATTTGCCCCACCGAATGTATGGCTACCTGAGAGAAAATGATTTTCTCTTGATGGCTACTATCATAATAACTAGCTGTTAGGGTTTGTTATAAATGAACTTACTGCACAGGTTCGAAGAGGTCTCTCTCTTTCAATATTTTCCTTTGAAGTCAGTTAATGCGTTGTTAGAGATTAGTGTTCTCTGCATGTTGGCAACTGGATATGATCAGTGGCTGTCGAGCGAAATACTGCATAGATTTTCCCCTCTTTGACGATAATGATGATTACCAGATCCACTATTTTTCTCTTAGCGGGCAAACGGTGGGAGATTTCTATTCCTTCTGGAGGCATTCAGGAACATAGCCTGCGAACAGGCTCCCAGCGAGGTCGGAAAAAAAAATTCGGCGCACTCCCTCCTCACCAGACCGCAGTCTGCATTTTTGTACTGACCCGTATGACCCGGCCGTATGACCGGTTTTTTATTACGAGGTTGCCCGTGAAAGCAAATTTATCCTGAATGAAACCAAACTCCACCGCCGCTAAATCTTCGATTAAAAGCAGACATTAAAAGCACAATTACCACTCAAAATCGTCTCTTTTAAAAAAGGTGAAATTAAAGGCAGTCCGCTGATCCTACAATTGTAAAGGAACACCGCAAAGGACATGTTTCCTATGGAACGCCAACCGCTGTCTTATGTCAACCTCTTTAATTATATGCGGTGCATTTCACGTTATATGCGGTGCATTTTATGTTATATGCGGTGTCTTTCATATTATATGTACTGCTTTTTCTTATTATATGCGGTCCTTTTGTCATTATATGCGGTCCTTTTGTTATCATATGCAGCGCTTTCGACGTTATATGCGGTGCTTTCGTCATTACATGCGGTACTTTTGTAATCATATGCAGTGCTTTCGTCTTTACATGCGGTGCTTTCGTCATTATATGTGGTGGTTTTGTCATTATATGAAGTAATTTATACATTATATGCGGTGCTTTGTTTGTCATCATTATACGAGGTGCTTTCGTCGTTATATGCGATGCATTCTTCATTATGAGGTGATGATTCCACGGGGTCTGGGTAGGAGCTTTTGAAAAATCCACAATGCAATGGGCACCGATAGTGAGGGCCCGCCATTTTCACAAAGATTTTTTTAGCGCGCGAATTTTAATACATTCTCGGTCATGGATTCAATTTTAGACCAGTTAAGCTTGGGAGCCCTCTCAGACAACTTTGTAATGAAAGGATTGACCCAGGAGTAGCATTATCTATGTCAGATAGCGCTTTGGCTGACCTAGGAGTGAACATGATTGGCGATCGTGAGGGTCCCCCAGGGGTTTTTGGGAAACAAGGGAACACGGGGAATTTGGCAATAGGAACACGGGAACAAAGCAAAAAAATCGTAGGGAACAAGGGAACATCAAATAGGTTAGGGAACAGGGGAACGAACACAAAAAATTACATTGCCCTACGTTTTTTACATAAACGTGGGGGTGATAGAAGATTTTCTGCTGTTTTCTGATTTCTTTGGCAAGTTTTTGTTCCCATCTTTCGTGTCTACTCGTTTCTAGCTCTGGCGCTGAAATCGTTCTTTTCCGACAAGTGCCGACCATTGGTTTAATATTTAACTTGTCACGTACAATTCATGCAAGAGAGCGTGACAAAGTCAGGACCGTGTGTCGATACGGCCGAGGTGTTCAGGTCAGACCAGGTCAATTTTGACAGCACATGTGCAGCTGGTGAATTCGAAAGTCCTGAGGATGGATGTGGTCGATCTTGGTAGAAACGTTGACCGTATGTTGCTGCCAGTTGCTGCAGCGATTTACCAAAATGGAAAAGCCAGCAATGCGTTGCATGGACATTTGAAATGGCGATTGGCGCCATTAGCGACCAAAAGGTGCATGGATTCCTTCAAAGATTAAGAGGAGGATTTGGAACTGCAGAGCGTTGCTCGGAACTTACAAAAAGCAAATTCAAAGTCTCACTAAGTACCAAAGACTTCAAAGTTACGCCAGAATTCCCAAAGGGACAACTCTTCGAAATCGATTGAGAAGAACAGTGGCAGACTGCATTGAATACCAATGCATATATATTTTAATCTTTTTATTGTAAATATAACGTAATTCAACCTTTGGGTTGCAAAGTTGTATTTAATAAACTATCTAACTGACCATTGCATTGTGGATTTTTCAAAAGCTCCTACCCAGACCCCGTGGAATCATCACCTCATAATGAAGAATGCACCGCATATAACGACAAAAGCACCTCGTATAATGATGACAAACAAAGCACCGCATATAATGTATAAATTACTTCATATAATGACAAAACCACCACATATAATGACGAAAGCACCGCATATAAAGACGAAAGCACTGCATATGATTACAAAAGTACCGCATGTAATGACGAAAGCACCGCATATAACGTCGAAAGCGCTGCATATCATAACAAAAGTACCGCATATAATGACAAAAGGACCGCATATAATAAGAAAAGCAGTGCATATAATATGAAAGACACCGCATATAACGAAATGCACCGCATATAAACGTAAAACGCACCGCAATATAATTAAAGAGGTTGACATAAGACAGCGTTGGCGTTCCATATGTTTCACATACCACAACAACTTACGCAAACGTGAAAACAGCAAACATATTGTTCTCGTTTCTCTCTAAAATCGACACCTTATTATCTTTAAAGACCTTCTGCAACGCTAATTAACTCACCGGAAATTAATTTGTTGTTTTAACCTTCCACTGCTTCCAGTATACCTATTTCAATAAACTTTCGTATTGCTTTTACTACTGACAAAAACATTATCGATTAATTAATCACAAACAGTCCTTTCTTTGACAGAAAATATAAAACAGCTCATTGTGAAAAGTTTCGTATGAAACTATAAAGTGCAAATGAATTGTACTCTGACTTTATCATCACTCACTACACGTAAATCTTATGTTTCAGTGCACATACAATGCTCATGTTTTGTCCTCTGATATAATGCTCATTTTTAAAATTCACTTCACGGCTGGCAAAAGTCCAGCCTTAGTATAAACTGCGCTAACGAAGAAGTAAATAAGACCTTTGTCCTACCGTGTGTGCGACTTGATTGTCGATCTAAACTTTTATGTATGTATGGACGATATGTTGTTATTATGAGTTTGCCCGTGAGCGCAAATTTCTGCGATACAGTAAAAAGCCACATACAAGAACATGTGTTGTAGGGGTTCAGGCTGATGTTGTTCTTATATATGGCCAGCGGTAGCACCCCAACTATCAATATCGTTAACGCAGGAATGTTGAGATGGCCAAGTGAAAAGCAAGTTTGCCTTGAAATCCAGCCACCGAAGTAAGGCCGAGGTTCGAACCCTAGCCGGCGCGCATTGCCTTAGCTTGTTTCCTCTCCACCTTTACTTCCGGTTAACTTCTTCATAAATTAATAAACATTTAATTTCCGTCCACGCCGATTAAAAAGTCCACGCAAACTCCCGGATGAAGGCCCAACATTGCTAAAACTCATTCTTGCGCATGCGCGCATGAATGAGTTAAAAAAGAGATTATGGAAATAAAAGAAGGGTTTGTCTGGATTTTCGAAGCGCAATTCGTAAGGAAAACTTTTGTTATTGTTGTCAGCAGCATGGCGCTTCGTGTGAATCAGTCATGCCGAGAAGTAGACTGTTCACAGTCCCCTATTTTTCCGTGCGATCGTAGATGTGGATCTTGGTCCCTCAATGCGAACGAAACTGAGCAGAGTACAAAATTCCCGTGTGTAGAGGTGGTGGAGGGCACGGCCAGCGGAAGAAATAGGGAGACTGTAACAGTTTCACTCTGTCTCGTGTTCATGGGGCGTGGCCTAATTTTGGCACCTCCATTGATCAAATCAATTAACAGTCTATTCCCTGTAGATAAAACCTGTCCAACAGGGAAATATGATATTGATTACGTGTTGCTGTACAGTTTCGATACATTTTGATTAAAAGTTAGGGTTGCTCACGAAATCGATTCAATGCAGTTACTAAGTTGAGTCGAATTAATGCAGGAGGAAAAATCTCTTCTCTGACTTCAAAAAAGCGACAAAGCCCGCAAGTTCATATGCGTTCAGATGTGGCTAAATTCGTCTTCAACCGATTCGTCTGTCAGCACGTCTCCAAGCCAAGACGTGATGATAGATGAATCAAATGAAGATGATATTTACATAATTCGTCTAAACACCGGATTTATACCCAGACGAGTAATCCGTCTTACGCAGACCAATTACCCTTCTCTGACATGTACTTATTCTCAGACGGATAACTCGTCCCTAATATAAATTCGGCCAGTGAAGTGAAAATACTTATAAGCCCATAATCGTCTGAGATCAATAAATCGCCTTCTAATATTAATTCGGCGTCGAATAATTACTCTCTAGTATAAATTCGGCCACTAATGGAAAATAAGGGGTATTATATAAACTCTTGGTCTTCGGCCATCGTAACTTGATTATACAAGAGTTACAGCCAGCTTTGAACGCCAATGTCAGCAGTGAAAAGCTTATACTCTATTAGAAAGCCTTTTCATTGTCCCTTTACAGACAGTTTTCGGTTTGAAACGTCTTAAATTTCTATTAATTGCAGTTGTTTTCTGTCTAGGTTCCAGACCCCCATTTATACAGTATAAATAGCTTTTCAAAAAATTTGTAACCGTTATTCTTTTGAAAATGTATGTTGACTAGCATACGAAACGTCAAGATTATAAAATGAAAGTTTTCAATATGTTTATCACCGCTGTTTGTTTTATCTTTTTAATCAAGGGGTATTATTTTATTGGAGAATCAATTATTTTTCGGACAAATTCCGAACCCTTTATTTCTCGCAGTGTAAAAGAAAATTCCGTGCGAAAACAAAATTTTTTTCAACAAATTGCATCCATTAGAAACACGCCACTGAACATATAAGCAAGAGAGCCTCTCAGCAGGCAGGGGAGCCTTGTTTTTTTAACAGTGAAGTGCCGAAAAAAAATTCATGCTTGCCCACGTATAACTCAATCAACCGAACGACATCTTCACGTACCTTATTACAGTCCGCCGTTCTTTCCTTGCGGCGATGCAGCTCGCATGTCGACTACCTGAGCTAGTACAATTAGGTGATGCTCAGAAAGAGTTTTGTCATCCTGACGATTTTCATTTGAATCCGGATACTTTTCCGCCTCCGGTCTTTTTGAGTTTGCAGTGTAATGGGCTATAATGCTCAGAAACCAAAACTATTGACCCAATCAATGTTGACGTCCTCCAGACTTTCAGTGAGGAAGACGTCGAAGGCACGAGCGCATGCCATGACCGCTCCAGGTCAGCTCCAGAACAAATGCGCTTGGGACAACATGGCGGACAACAGTAGCGTGGTCAGCGAGTGGAAAGAAAACTTCAGACTGTCTCAACCTACCCCTAGCCTTCTTTTTGGCTGCATTTTGTTTCACCTTTCCGAGGCAATGAACATGCTTGTTAACCACTCCATCATGAATTTTTTTTTAAAATTATGAATGTTTCTGCAGTTATCGTCGTGTATAAAAACGGTTAAGAAATATCCTTTCAGTCAGTTTAAACGTTTATCAAACCCAAGCACTCTTAAATTGATGATTCCTGAAACACTTACTAGAACGACACTGAAAAAATCTCGTCCAGTATAATCCGTTTTGGATCGAGAGAGGTATGTTTGAAAAGCATTTTCAAAGCGCTGAGCAGAAATTTATCTTCTTTGTGCCTATCAATTTCTCTGCTGCATGGATAGTTCACAAGAGGCACCGTGGCTGCTGTCGGGGAGGGGGGGAGGGGTACTCCCATATATGAGCTATATAGGTACGTGCCGCGGAACAGGGTACGGTTTTTGAGTTTGTCGATCCTTATATAGGGTATCTTCTTGGACCTTTTTGTAACTGTGTTCCTGGTGTGGTCCTTAGATAGGGAAGCTAAATTGTATTATCTAATACTGGAGTGCGAAAACGCCCTCTATACGAGTAGTAAGTATTAATAAAATGCTTAGTTTGCAACAGAAGAACAGAGGTTTAATTGCCTTGAATAAGGTGTCATTTTTCGTGTTTGGGCCTTAAAAAGGGTATCAATTTTCGCTTTCTTAGTCCTTAAATAGGGTCAGGGTTTAAGAACCTTCGCGGCACACCCCTATCCAAAATTCGTGGGAGTACCCACCCCGGGGCTGCTGACAAGAATTGCATTCTATTAACCACAATTCGAAAGTCGTTTCTAAAAAAACGCGCTGAACGGATAAAAGCGAAAAAATTCCCTTTTGGAAGGTTTCATCAAAGCGCAGGATGGTTAAAATATTTCAATGTGTTTCCCGTTTTTTAGAGTGCGCGCGCAAAATTTTGTATGTTTAATTTTGGATTAATGTAACATTTAACGGAGTTTGCAAGTCCATGGCTGAAAAAGCTGCTTTTGCAGAACTATCGCACCATTTGGATGGGGGGAGGTCTCTTTAGAAAACACTGTCAAAGCACTGGTCAGAAAAAAAATGATCTTCTGAGTTCATCCTAAATTTAGTCCGAAAATAAGTCTTGTCACATCTCTGCATGACCGATCCACACGAAGCGCCATGCTGCTGACAACAATAGTATTTTAACATAACCCGCTCGAAAGTTGCTTCATTTTTCCTTACGAATTGCGTTTCGAAAATCCAGAGAAAACTCTTTTTTTACTCCATAATCTATTTTTTATGATTATTCTCACATTGTACGTGACCATATATCTGTCATCAGTCGCCGAATGAAAATATGGTGCACCACGCGTGTCGGCGATAAATGAGATACATGAAAGCGAGGCTAATAAGGCTCGGGGGTTTGTGATGACAATTTATTCTCAGAAGAGTCTTGTTTTGTCGTCAGTCTGGTCTGTTATATTTCGCAGTGTCTACGGGTTGTTGTGTGCCTGTATGCTACCAGCAGGAGTAGAAATCTTCTTCCGTTTGCTCTATAAGAGAAACTAGTGGATCTGGTAATCATCACGAAGAAGGGAAAATATATCAAGCATTTCGCTTGACAGCCACTGATCATATCCAGTTGCCAACAGACAACCCTAGTTTCTAACAACGCATTAACTGACTTCAAAGGAAAATATTGAAAGAGATAACTCTTCGAACCTGTGCAGTAAGTTTATCTGTAACAAACCCTAACAGCTAATTATTATGATAGTAGACATACATTCGGTGGGCAAATGTAACGAAACTGCAAGGGAAAATAATTTCTTCCTCAAACATGGTACTGTTTTCTTGGCTAAATTAAATGGGGCAAATTTCATTGATCTTTTTTTTTTTTGAAACACATCATTGTAGAGGCCATTATTCGCACATACAATATCAAAGCCAAATTTCTACAACTTTTTTTTAATATCAGGATCTCTTTTTTTCTTAAATCTCCGTAAAACAGTAAGGTAATTAAACAGCATAATTGAACTGGAGTTTGATTGTCCTTCAGTAGGGCACAGCTGACTAGACTATTACTGATTGCAGAAAACCACAGCAGCTTGTCATCAAAAATTTATCTTATATACCGTTTAAAAACTAAACGGAAAGGTGTACCATTTTGTTAACATTATTCTAATTATTAAATCAGTCTTCAATTTCAAACAGCACAGACGTTGAACATCAACGAAAAGTCTCCTTAAAACAAGTAAAAACTATAAATAAAGTCTACATATTCGCGCTATCCTCTGGCACCGACTGGCACATAATACTCTGAATATTATTAAAAGATATCTCACAAGCATTAGAAAGAAAAATCCATTACAACGAGACTTACAAAACCGTGAGCACCTCATATATTTATTCCTGGAATATTTATCGCTTAATAAGCAATCACAAGCGAGATCTCAAACCGCGGAAACGACAGAAAACGAATGGTCCATCGGTGACGGAACTGTAAATTTAGCTATGTATTCGCTTTGTCCAAAATACACACCCTTCTTTTTATATATTATTGAATATCCGGCGAAATGATACTTATTGTTTCGTGTTGGGAGCCACAATCAGTAATAGTTATCTGCCTGAAGCGTGGGGTTATGTTAATAATTCCCCTCGTGTGTTGCCCCAAGGCTGCGCCCTCAGGCAACGCACGACGGGAATAAATCACATAACCACGAGCTGAAGGCCGATAAACGGCCTTTTTTTTTACATTGGCGAGGATTCCTCAAGGGATGAAAAAATACACTGAAGAAAAATGCCTCTCTAGTTCACCTTTCTTTTGTTTTTCAACACTCCATGCTGACACTGGTGGGATTCACAAGTTTCTCGTCTTTTTTTAATTATGTTAGTTTTTTAAAGTCGCATTTTGAATTAGTTGTTCGTCTTGTTTTGTAGTGAATGCTAGGAACAGGCTAGCAATGTTGAGCGATTCAGAGTCAGAAACTGTTCATTACTCGAAGCAGTCTTAGTGGCAGCACCTCAATTTAACTTTCGAAAAACAAATTTGAATCTTTATTTCCGGGTGCAGACAACGAGAAAGCAGTTGACAATTTTAATTTACGCACCGAAGATCTTTTGACCGACCTTTTTACACATAAAGAAGATTCCGCCCGACGGATCATTACTGTAAACGACAAAGAAATTCAGGCGAGCAATGGAGCAAGAATACCACAAAAACACCTAAAGGGCAACTTCATGGAGTACACGAGTTTGGGATGACTGGGTTACAGAGCGAAACTCGTTACCAATAAATGACAGCGACACTTTCGTGCTAGCTCCAAACAGTGGCATTTTAAAGACACTGTGCAATTTCCGAACTGTCATTTTGGCCCAGTTCAAGTTTAGAAATAGTAGCGTCGTATTTAATATTTCTAAAGAAACCATTTGTAAAATTTGTTCTTCATGAAAAGGTAATTTAATGCGAGGATATTATGTATTAATATGCAAGGGGAACCAAGTGACTTATCCCCTTGCATATTAACACATAATCCCCTCGCATTTAAATTAGCTGATTATTAGGTCCGCTTTTCCCTTCAAGCAATCAAAGCCGCACCCCAGCTTTTCAGACAGTTTGATTTGGGGGTTAAGTAATATATTCCCCCCGAAAAGAATAAAGGAATCCGAGCTCATGTTAAAATAAGTATTAATATCAGCTTCAGGGTTTTTGGAAAACAAGGACAAACAGACGAGGATGGTTACCTTAAGCAAAGCGACGCTCAGCAACGGTTGATTTGACACAGCCTTTAACAAGGGTGGTTTTTAACATTTTTAATGTTGGTGGTTTAGATAGTCTTGCAATCCTTTGGGCTCGGTGATTCGGTGATCCAAGGAACTTTGAAAGATTGACGACGATAAACTTCAAATGTTTCCTAAATGTAAATTTTGGAATTAGCTGCGTTAAGGGCCGGGTCGCATTACGACCAATTTTATCAAAAAATTGTTTGGTCTAGAGATTAAAATCTGTCAACACGCCTTTTTTTCTACTGCGACCCTTCATTGGTTCTTTTTCAAAAATTTCAAAATCGCCGGTGGGCTTGCTGACCGATTTTTTTAAAAATTTCGAAAAACAAAGGAGCCCAGCCGTCAAAGCTGTCAACGGTTGTCAAACTGAAGTGCGACCGTCAATTTTAATTTATCAATAGCGATGTTTCTTGTTTACAAACATTGACGTCATATATATATTTTTTTGATATTCAAATTTGTCAGCCACTGAACAATAGCATGTATTGCTTCAACAGCCAATAAAACCTCTGACAATTAGGTGACGTAACGAGAAACATTGCTATTTTCATTTCCGGCCATTGCCAACTTGAAAACCAGCCAAATTTAAAATTGGTCTGTAATGCGGCCCCGGGCCTAACAGTATAAAACATCTCAACTCTTCGCTGTTGTTGTTTTGCGAAACAAATTTTGCACTCCAATTACATATCACAATAATTCAATGGATGATTTCCATTTTCATATGACATTATTCCTCGTGGTCTTTTTTTCCAAAAACAGTTTTTCCTTATTTGGATCGTTCGCGCTTCAGCTTCAGTGTTAAGATAGGATTTTACGGCAATTATTTAAATTTGGATCAATTTAAATTCGTAAAAATTACGAGTGTTTATTTATATATTCCAAATCACAAGAGGAAAATTAATCATAAAAATCACAACGTTCTCTATTGTGATTGGTTTAAAGAAAAACTCCTGTTTTCCACTAACTCACTTGCCGCGTTGTAATCATACCTCGTAATAAAAAAAAAAATCCACTCGTAAAATTACAGACCCAATTGGATTCCTCTCATTTCCTATTACTGTTACATATACAATTTTAATTTCAAACTTTTCTGCACTTAAGGTAATTCCCCCTGAAATAAAACCTGGACAATAGATTTTCGTTTCACAACCTTGCTTACTGAATTATTTATCATATAAGGAACTTCAATTTTGAAATAAAAAAGGGGGGTAACCCCATACTCACGAAGGAGCACTGGGGCATTGAAAA
>JAHPZR010017597.1:25000-31195 GCA_019787425.1 Platygyra sinensis
TCAATTTACCCATTCTAACGCCTGATGAGGGTAAAAACTTTGGTGCCTCTTTAGTTTTGGATTTTAGAAAATGATGACGTCACGTGCAAGCCAAGAATTGCTTAAATTGGAAAATTTACTGCGATGATCACTGTTCACTTTCGTCTACAACCGCAGTACAAATATGAATTATTTCATATAAACTACACATCATTTCACTGCACGAGAACATATGAACTCAATAAATTGACCTCGCTCCCAATGTGTGGCTTCATAGCTCAGTTGGTAGAGCATCGCACCAGTACCCGCGGAAGTCACGGGTTCGAATCCCGTTGAAGCCCTGATTTTTTTCAGGCTTCTTCTTTCCAGTTGCTTAAATTGGAAAATTTACTGCGATGATCACCAGTTCACTTTTAAACCAAAGAGAAAGGCTACCGAACTTCAGAAAGATACGTTGTTGTGGGCAAAATTAAGGGCAGGCATCCCAATCATCAGGAATAAACGACAAGAAGAAAGATTGCGCCAATGGAAAGAAATTAAAGTGTTGCTAGCGAATATGAAGGATGTGAGAGCTTTTGTCGAGCGAAAAATCAAGTGTTCTTGCGAAACAGTTTTCACTGATTATGAATAAACATTCGGAATGCCATAAAAGACGTGGGAAGAGCTCACGTTAGAAACTACCTGAAAGCTTGGGCAACGATAACAGACAGAAACAGAGATTGGAGTTGAAAACTGGTTACAAAAGTATTTGGCCAATTTCCTCAAAAAGTGAAAGACTGCAATAACAAGAAAACGTGAATTATTATCGTTTCCATGATAAGATTAAACTAAAACTTGTTTTACTAGTTCTGTGGGGTCCTTTTAAATTTATTCACTGAAGTATATGCAGTGGTGTAAGTGTATCTGCTTGTTTTCTGTTGTTGTTATTGCTGAAGTAAATTAAATGTTACTATTATTGTGATTGTTATGGCTGTGATTGTTAGTGAAATTTCAATGTTTTTTTTTTATATTTAAAGAGAAATCAATTGCATTATTGCAATAACAGCAAACTTAGATTTTCAGGACAGAGACGACTAGCGAGTGAATTTTTTTTTCGAGGCTAGTTAAAAAATACGGCTTTTTTATTGTTAAATGAAAACCAAGAAATGTACTCAAGTTTTCCACACTCGTCCTACTACTAGATGGACTTGTGTTCAATAGGGAAGACCGGATTTTCTGTCGCGTATATTACGTTTCTTGACATCGACACAGACTGACACTTTGCCAGTCTCAAAGGTAAAGAAAGATTAAGAAGGATTTCATACATAAAAGATAAGTAAAAAACTAACTGCAGGTTTAATTTAACTACTCTGCAAACTTTCTTGGGGAGTCGAGGTACTTGCAGTTACTGCGCGCAGCTGGAACAGTGACTATCATCCCGTGGTTAGACAATGCCATACGAAACCGCTCATAAAAATGTACTTTGCCCACGTATTTATTTTCATGCAATCAAACCCAGATTCACCTCACCATCTATCCTATTCTTCGCGTTCTGTTGCGCGTATGGCCGCTAAACTCATTTTGACATGAAAGGAATTGCCTCGTTTTGAACAGAGGCGCAGAGTATCTCGGAAATTGCCATATTAATCCTTACATGCCCACCAAAAGGGAACTCAAAAAGGTACATTCTTGACCCTCTTTGCATGGCTCCTGCACATGACTGATGACGCGAATAGCTCTGCGGAGAAAGTCCATGGGTCCTGATTAGTTTTCTTTGAAACGATGAAAGCGCTTTATTATCCATGCTCAAACAGTAGACGCCATTTAGGACGAACTCAGCTTTATAATTATTACACATAATCATGGTAATGCCAAAGTTTTAGAATTAGGTGATAAAATACGAACTTGATGCCGACAAATTTTAAAGCATTTTTCAAAACCAATTAAATTTGTAAGCATCAATTCATAATGTAGATAAAATATTTAAAGAATACATGTTAGTCCCAAAGGGAGTGCACCGTTAATCCAGTAGCGCGGTTATTTTGCTGTGGACAAAGCATCGGCTGTCAGCTGGCCAACATAGCCAGAATTTGGCTCTGTTCGTTTTGAGTTCCCCAGTCTGGGGTCGAGAATGGAGAGAGTAAAGAAAAGAGTTCGACTGAGTTGACGATAAACAAGACTGTTTTAACTTGAATAATCTTAGATAGCACTGTACATGTAGCTGTCCGTATCTTATCGAGAATGGAAACAAAACTATCATAAAGGATCATAAAGCTTATTTTCAAAGTTAACAAGACCGTACATTTCAACAAGCCTCTTCTACGTCAAAAGTAGTTTTTTTTTCGCGGTTCTTTCGCGTCATGCACGACGGACTGAGCGAAAGAGGGACTACTCGTAGTCTAGAAAGAGCTCACTGAGATTCACAAAATCCTCAAGTTTGGTGTTAATCAGCTACTTTTGACTGAGATACAGCGATTTAAAGACATCAAAATTAACAAAGAAATGTATGCCCATCCGGACGCTGTGTTCGGACAGCGTCCGGATTGCCATTTTTTTGTAAATGTTGAGATTTTTCAAATGGCTGGATCGTAGGAGAATCGATCATAGATAAGAGCTTTAGATTTGAAAACAGTAAGCACGCACAAGGTTTAATTAACACACACGTCATTTCAGTTATCACGAATAAAACGACTTTCTTTTCCCCGGTAAGAAGAAACTGCAGCGATGGAGTATCCTTCTTTCAATTGACGCGCTGTTATATAAAAAAAATGTTACTTCAAATTCTCTTTTGTCAGCCTCGTTATCATTTCTTTTTCACGGGCCAACGGAATCAATCAAAACATAAACAAACCACTGCGCGCGCTTCCATCTGATTGGCTGATAACTGCACGCGCGGTTGTTCCCTGTGTTATGTCACAATGGAAAGCGCACTCAGTCTGAAAACAGAAATTCTCTTGACCAGAAGGCTTTTAAAAGCTCTCAGAGTATTTACTACAAACAACTGATAAATTAAGATGGGAAATGCTTGGAGCACTGACAAATCGAAAAGGGAGGAGAAAGAAAAGGCAAAAAGGTACACAGTCATGAGATCACTTGATTTTACTTGTTGCTTAAATTCAAAAAAGTTTCTACAAATTTTCCTTTTCTTTCTTCACAGGTTACGGAACGAAAATCGCGTCCTTAGTCCTGACTCCCTGGGTATGTCAGAGAGATTACCTATGCCAACATCTCAAATGAAAGACAACAATCTACTCCATGAAGAAAACAAATATCTTGAACAAAACGAGCTCGCTACAAGCGGAGAATGGAAACTACCGTACAAAAGCTTGAGGTTAGACATGTATTCTGTAAGGCGATATTTTGCAAGAAATACTTTAAATTATTGCTACGATATTTTGGAAAAATTGCGCTTTTCCTAAGAGGATCTTTGCTGGGTATTCTACTGGAGAAAAAGAAGTTTTGCATTGTAGATATGTAGTTGCTGTATTTTATAGATTATGCGGATTGGTTTGTTCGCATCTTGACGAGGACGCAAAGTAAATTGAACTGGTATACTGTTGCAATTTTGATTCAATATCAGGACATCTATTCATGGTTAAGATTCAGATCCAATGTTAGACGCTAAAAAAACGCTATGGAAAGGCTGAAAACTTGAACAAATGTTAGTGGTGTGTATTCAAAGTCGACCTTGCAGACTCCGCGTTCATTTAAACCAGCGGTTATCCGGGATCCAGCGCTTAACCTAGAAAATAAGTAAAACTTAAAGGGGCAACGTCACGTTTTGTGCTTCTTGAAAATTTTAGCCTATATTTTTCAAGTTTGTGTAATCCGTATTAATCTTCTCCATCCCTAACCATCCTTGTTCATTTATTGCTTATTATTATATCTTTGGCGTGCTCCTATCTGAAATCTGTGAACTGCTATCTTCAGACTTTCTAAAACTTAAAGCAGATTTTGTAGATGGTCAAAATAACTGGAAAGAGTTATTCTTTCTACGTTAATGCGTAAGTTCTTTGTTTCCCTACATTTACATTTCGTTTGTCAGGAAAACATGATGTGGTTTTCTCTTTACAGACCTGCAAAAGATAACCAGTGCTTGCGGCAAGATGAAAATATTGTGAAACAAGCTTCTCTGAGTTGAAAACCAATCTTGAAGCTTGGCAGTTCTACCAGTTCAAAACACAACATCCGCTGGATAAATGGACTGTCAGCTCACTTCCTAATCTGTATTTCACAGATATGTAATTTAGCTACGAACTCATACAGTTTCTTGTACGGTGGCACAGATTCTGGCTTGTAGAAATGGAACTTTGAACATTGCCTTTCTTTGTTTTGTTTTGTTTTGTTTTTTTTTGTTTGTAAATACAATAATCATTTTTAAGTAATAAAGCATTTAAGTGTGAAAAAACAATGAGTCTTTTGTGTGTACATTTAAGGCCAGCACACACTAGGTGACACGTTGAGGAGTCGTGATCGAGGTTGAACGTGAAGCGTGGACAAACCTCTTCGTGTTCACACATAGGACCGTATGTTGTAGGGACAGTAGACAAGCTGATGCACAAAGATCAGATATTGGATCGTTTCTACGTTGTAGCGTGGACAGATTGCAAAAGAAGTGCACGCGATGCGACATTGAAATTGAACTTAATTGAAGTCGAACCGGTCACATGCTACGGAATTAATCATACAACCTCGTCCTCCAGGGTCTCTCCAGGGGCTCGTTTCTCGAAAGCCCCGAAAACTTTTCGGGCCCGTAAAGCCATTTTGAGTTCCTCTGTGTCTAAAAACGGAGAAGTGTATGCGGTTGAAACTTCTTGTATGAAGGGAGCCTCTGTTCATGTTAAGACTATGTGAATAAGACAGCTTTGTAATCGTAAGCTTCGAGATTTTGCTATGGCTTTACGGGCCCGAAAAGTTTCCGGGGCTTTCAAGAAACGGACCCCTGCTCCCGCCTCTATCTCGCTCCAGGGAGAGACCCTGGGAACGAGGTTGTTGATCATACTGGGACACAAGTTAGGTACTTCTAAAACAAAGGAATTCGCACCAGTCCAGCCCGACTTTCTTTTGTTTTGAAAGTGTCACTGTGCAACTTGCGTCACAGCATAATTAATACGGTAACATCCATATGACCAGATCGTGCAAAGGGCCCATTTGTCTCTTAAAACCAAGGATTCGAGTCCCTTTATATTGATGATTGACAAAAATTTAATAGCCCCATTTTCCAAAGATTTTGATTATATCTTGGAAACAACCTTGTGAATAGATTTTTTGTCTCCCTTGTAGAAAAGGGTCGGATATGTTTAAAACCAACATATGTATGCCAAACGGACCTATCTTTTTCACGGCATGACGCTTTGTTCATTTTATACGACTAATAAACTCGTTTGTCTTTCGCACGCTGACGAACTTGTGTACAGTTCACCTGATTGAAATTGATCGAATTTGAAATGGATGAAAAGGACTGATAAAAAACGTGATAGCTGATCTTAAGGTATGAGAAATATTATGATCGTCTTTTATACAGAGAGTAATTCTTCATTTGCTCTTGTGGACGTTTTCCGCTCGAAAACATCTGTTTTGAGACCGTTCTGAAGGGCTCGCCATAATCCGTCACACAATCCAGGACCTCAGAAATTCAATCTAGCTTACGTCCACGAATTAGGATGGAAAGCAAATGTAATAAATTTCATGCTATCATTCAGCACGAATATTTACCACAGATTAAATTAAATTCCAGTTTGCACTCTAAAATTTTGCTTGCCCTGGGGAACGGGAAAGTACAAAACATGAACCCTGGTCCATGGAGCCCCTTGTGGACCAGGTCCATCGACGAGGTTCATGGACCCCTTATTTTATTGCCCCAAAAAATACTATTAGTAAATTGAAAAACACAAAGAGAATTCACAGTAATATTCAGTTTAATAGTAAAATATTTAAACCATTTCTGGATACCCAGTATAAGAAGCCCAATAATAACAGAGTACCCCTCCTTCAGGGCAGCAAAGCTGCCTACTTCACAACTTTGCCTTCTTTGCCTTCCAAAAACTATTTCCTTTCAAAAACTATATTCCTTCGAGCTTAAAATATTTTGATGACCGGGGTACCCGAGGAGTTACTATAATTGTACAGTAATGATATCGTGGTTATAAACACATGTGAAATTCTTTCAGTAGATATTTGCATGGTCCTTATGCTTCAAATCAGGCATGGACCTGTTCTGTAATGGAGATCAGTTAC
>JAHPZR010017600.1:0-10000 GCA_019787425.1 Platygyra sinensis
CCATTTGATAGCATGACTTTTGATAGCATGACTTTTGATAGCATGACTTTTTCAGTTTACAGCACCGTCACTTAGCACTGACGATCATAAAACGTTGGTGTTACAGAATGCCCGGCAGAATGGTAGCACGAGCTTCGCGTTTTTGATCAGCGGTAATTGCTGTGAACCTTTATGATAGGACATTGCAAGTTTAGAATGTAGATGTAGACTGAACGCCTGACACTCTGGACAAAAGACCGGAACCACAGAATCCTGGTTCTGTTTTTATTGTGCCTATGCGTTCAAGTTCAGTACGGTCAGGTAACAGTTCTCGCAAAGTCTCACATGAATGGCTTGATACCCTTGGAGAGGAAGATAGAACAAACAACAAACAATGCCCTTAGCCCCAAAACAATAACATTTGCTACACTATGACAACAAATAAAAGTCCAAGTTTGCGAGAGCTGCTACACTTCTGGTTCAATTATGGTTTCTGATTATGCACAGAGCGAGGAACCGCTGTTACAAATGCTAGCTCACTTTCCGATTTCTCCCAAAGGTCTCGATTTTAAATCAAAAGGATAGCAGCCTTTAGGAACAAGATTGACGTTTTGTGTATGTCTTAGTCAGTCAAAAAATGAATTCATTTCGTTTCGTAAACTTAAAAAATGATGGAAGTGTATGTGCAGGAGATTTCAAGCGAAGCAGAGCGAGAAGAAATCAAGCGTGCGTCTATTAGTTTCTCGCGTAATCACTCTTTGCTCGCGCGCTTCCCGATTTCGGAAATTAAGAACGCGGTAACAGCTTTCATCCACGCGACACCAAACTCCAGATGTAGTGTTTTGTAGACGTTAAATGGCTAAGCGAGTGAAAGAAATTATACTATCTTCTTCATCAGACAAGAAATCAACAAGCAAAAGAGAAGAAATGATGAACTCAGCAGTCATGTGACCGAAGAACGACAGAAAAGAGAACAGGTATGAACAGCCGAAAAAATAACGTACTGTGAAAGTTAACGAGTTACTATTCTTCAAAACTGGCAACCTCGACTGTAATTCGACGTTTAATTTTGCATCGGACAATAACAGTTACAAGGACAACACGTTGAGAATACTGCGTTGTCTTTGCTATTATATATATTTAGATGCTAGACTGCGAGCAGTCTTGCTTTTCCTAGAAAATCCGTAGGGAAGAACGCTAAACAAGTAAGCGTGCGAGCGTGACTGTGAGCGTGACGTGTGAGCGGCGATACCGCGAGCTGCTAGTAGCACTTCCGCCGCTCGCACGTCACACTTACAGTCATGCTCGCACGCTTACTTGTTTTGCGTTTTTCCCACGGAGTTTTGAAGAAAAGAGAGGCTACTCGTAGTCTAAAATTATCCTCCATCTCGGTTACCTTTTGAGAGATGTGGGTTAAAAAAAAAAAACAAGTGAGCTTATGTTAGCTGAGTTGAAACTTGAGTTAAGACCCCCCTCCCCCTCATTTCCAGTGAGGCCGCTTTTTCATTTTTAATGACATGAAGAAGGTACGGGGGGCGGGGGAAGTAGTTGAATAGAAGTTGGACGATATAATACTAAAAAGCGATACCAAGACATTGCGGCAGTTTATTCTATGGGACTTGTAGTGATTGGTGACTAGTGATTATTTCCTTAATAAGTGTTTAAAATGTAAATTGTAAATTGCCTCTTTTCTGACCTTATATTTATTTTCAATTATTAAATGGTGGTCACCCAACTAGTTTAGCTCTTTAGTTATTTTGGGTGACCGGGAACTGTATGTATTTTTAATTTATTTCCTGTTTAATTTGTACTTAATTTAATTTACAGTTCAAGTAAACCTTGTTGTTGTTGTTCTTGTTAATTTCTTACTTCTGTTTAATTAGTTGGAATCCAAACTTTCTTCATCAAAACTGTCCCAAGAGAAACTTCAGAGTATGGTCGTCGATGCTGAAACAAGGGCAGATGCAGCCAGTTCTCAGGTGAAGAGCAAGTTTAACCTCTCTTTCGTCTCTATGAATTTTTTTCTCTCCACTTTGTCGTTACTTGGTCTTAAGAGTCGTTTCACACGAGGGGTCATATTGCAAGAACATTATCATGAACTGTTTCTTGTTTCTCCTTGTTTTATTTTTGCCATTTATGACTGTAATATTTATTTATTAATAACAACACTGTAATGTATATTATAGGCAAGGGAGCCCATAGAAGCCAATAAGGCTTACGTAAAGGACTACTTTAAATACTTACGTCAAGAGAAGGGACATGTTACATGGACATGACATGAGCAGCTATCAGCGAACCCTGGGAGACTGGGACATTTACCCTCGTAACAATGGCTTATAATTTAGCTCCTTCTTGGTGTCCCTGCCCTCAACTCCTTTGCTTTTACGAGGCCGGTGGCACATAGTTGCCACCAGCCACCTGTATCTGTCACAATAAAATCTTTCGTTTGCTTCTCGCAAGTCGCTCTCGAATGATTGTCATTATCTATTAAGCATACTGCATTCTTTAGATTTCTTAAAGGGCCTTGACTATTTCTTGAAAGGAGAACGGCTATTGGCTTGAAAACGGCTGCATGTATTTTCAAACGTTTTTATTTGTTCATTTAGTTATCTTTGCCGGGAAGTGGGGTGGTGTTTTGCAAATAAAAAATTAATTCCACTGTAGTCAGCCGCTAATACAGATGCCTATATTTTGTTTGGTTCTTTGTTAGGCTGTGGTTTTGTCCCGTCAAAACATTCTTGCAACATTTACCTCCATGAAGGTGTTTTCTTTTTCTCTGAGATTAAAAGGGGCATCGCAAAACATTTATCACAAGTTAACTGTAGTTACGGTATTTTCCTCTTTCTCAGGTAACAACACTTCTTAATCGCGAAAGACAACTCTTACAGGAAAGAAAACTGCTAAACCGTGAATTTGAGAGACTTAAGTTAGAAAAGAGTCGCCCTGGGTTCAATAGAATCCGTGAGCCTCCTCAAAGACTCTCAGACCTGCTGAGCACGGCAAACGCGGGCGCATCTATTCATGAGCCTGCAGTTCGTTTGGACTTGATGTCTCCAAGGGAAGATGGCGGTTTCTCTCGAGAGCTTGACGGCATCGGCTCCAGAACAACTTTCGACGGGACTTCAAGAGACAGAGTCATTCTTTGACGAAAGGAAAAAAGTTTAGGCTTGTTGTAAATTAGGAACCACGCTACGCTAAGCCCACACTGCAATAACAACACGGCGTAGATTGCTTCCAATCATTTGAACTTGTTTGCTTCCCAGTAAAGTGTGAAGGTTATAATATAGGTAGAAATATTCGAAGTCTGAACTCTAGAGTGTTCATGTTCGTTCAATCAGTGAGAATGAAAAAAATATATAGCGCGTTTTCCTTGGTTAATGATAATTAAGCACAAAGCCATGGGCTCCTTCTGCTATTAAGTGCCATCATTGATTCATGACCCACTCTCAAAAGAAGCAATCTGAGTGAATGTATGAGGTTAGAGTTAGCGGCGTCACTCCAGATTACTTCCTAATGAATATATCAAAACAGATTTCGGTCTTGGTGAGTTCTTGTGCAGTAAGTTTGCAGATCAACTAAACAAAGTCTTGTAAAGAGTTAAGCTGGAGTCGTATTGTAATGAAAGTTGATTAGACAAGACTATGATCTACTGGCGTGTATTTTGTACATTAGTGTAAAAGGACTTAAACTTTGCGTCCTCCATTCAACGACACCTATCACGATTTGCAGAGAAAGCGATATAAAGCGCAGAAAAGCGTAAGACATAATTACAATTGCCGGATTTTTTGTATTCACCACCACGAGGCAATTGCGATGCGATGCAATTGTCTTTTCGAATTCGTAAATTTTAACTCTTATTGTATAAAGTTGATTGCTGTAAAATGATTATAGTCACGATTGCTTGCTAAATTCACGTTTCCGACGATTGTTTTTTGCTCAACACTGAGAATTGGCCCATATTTATTTTACTTGGAGAAATTTACTACTCAATTCAAAATGACAGAAAAAATAATAGGTCACCATAGTCGTTTTCGAGAAAATGACGATTTACCTCTTCGGCGAGGTCCAGTCGTAAAGAAAAAGCCGCCATTTTCTAATGCGCGCGCGCTAATCACGGGTAAAATTATGCGCAGTAGGACTTATATATGATTCTTCAACTTAAATATACGCCGATAGTTATGAATCCGGCCAAAATCGCCTCGAGTGACTGGAAATCCAAGAAATGCTATGGTCTGTGATACGCCTTATCTTCAAAACGAGTTCGGTGACCCCGTTTTTTTTTACGTTTTTAAACTAATCTTATTATTTTCTACCTGCAGTCAAAGTTTAAAAAAAAATCTGTACGTGGGAACTTTTGGGCGCGAACGTCCTTAAAATCATTGTTCCATCGAAAATATCAGCACTATAACTTCGAAAAACCCGTAATTTCTGTTTAAATCTCGCCTCATTAAGATGGAAGATGCTGCTACAACACCGATTTCCTGTTCATCACCAGAATTGATCAACAGTTCCTCCTCATCAGCTGCAAAGGTCTTATCTCATGAGTTTGATGAGATGAATAAATTTGTGACAAAATGGAACAACTTATTCCTCATTGAGAAATTCCCGGAAATTCACACCGAAATTTCCGGATTTTTTTCTAAATGGAAAGCGCCCGTGTAATTGGACACCCACGTGATCGCGCGCCGATTACGTGACAAATAGGCGCGCGGAAAACCAATCGCGATCGAGAAATTTATTATAGATACGATTAATGCCGCAATTATCTATCCTATTGTTTTAACAGAAAACAACCTCGGCTTAATCAAAAGCGTATCATAGACACAATTTAGCATGTCTATCAAAACACTGCAATAGTCGATGTAGGTTCCCAGGCAATGATCTTTTCCTTCTTTCAAATGCTTCACCTTGTGCGCGTTTATAAGCGATAGCGAGACCCATTCCTTAATTGACTTGAGTAATCAAAAGCGTATCATAGAAAATTTATCATGTCTAACAAAACACTGCAATAGTCTGCGTAGGTTCCCAGGAAATGATATTTTCCTTTTGTTAACTTCAATAACTTAGCCACAAAGGACAGGCATCAAAATAGTTTGGGTTAAAAGCTAACATTAAAAAGAATTTTCATTTCACGATGGCCAAATTTCCGCTGTGAAAGAAACCCTCCCACTACATAATAGATGTTGATAATTTTGAATTGCGTGGTGTTCAAAGCCTAGAGTATGGAGATAACAAGGTCGTAAGAAAATAGCTTTACCCTGAACTAAAAGAAACTGAAACGAAACAAAATGCGTCTGGCAAAACCTTAGACAAGGCCCACACCTCACCAGAGAACTTTGAAAACGCAGCTTTATTTGTACGGTTAGGCCTACCTTCCCATAGACTTTGTCACCAAAACGAAGGTTTTCGAAAACGCTTTTCAAATCGGAGGAATTTGAAAAAGCCTGCGTTGCATTTTTGTATGGACGGATGACAGCATCATGAGTATGGGAATGGAGTTTTTCGAAACGATGTCGCCACCACTAATAACCATGTGATATCCCTGAACGAGTTTTCTTCAAACAAAAATCCAAAATGACTGCTTTTTTAAATTCATCCGGTATAGTGTGGATGGAAAATATTTTATCGCGACGTTTTCAAAATTACCAAGGTTAGGATGAGCTAGATCGATTTACTGCCCTTCCAACTTCAACTTAATCCGTGACATTATTTTAACCAAAATGTCGTCTTCTGAATTAAATGTTAGAAAAAAAGAAACAGCAGTAAATTCCCAGAACAGTATCCAGCCCACAGTTAAATCTGATTTTGATTGTAGAACATGATCCAGCAACCAGTATTTTAAATACCGTAACTAATGTTTGTAAGTAGCAGTAAGTGACTTAAACCCCATTTACACGCGCTTAAATATTGGCACTGCACGCCAAATTTTTGACACCATTTCGGCACGACACTACCCATTTACACGACCCAAAATAAACGGTTTTTCTCCAGCTGGGTACAATTACAATTTTTAATCGGCACCCCTTCTCTCCATCTGTTTTATTCCAAGGAAATGGTGGATAAACAGCTTGCCGTCATCTTGCATCACATCTTAAGAGTAAAATGTGAATTAAATCGAAACAGGAAAAGCCATCTTCTGTCCGTGAAAGAGGCCTATTGGTGAGACCGAGTAATCAGGCCTGGTTTGACATGGCAGACACAGGTTCTCTTCCGTCGCCATTTTTTGTCACACCCACGCATGTGTTATGGTAAAACTCATGACGAAAAAGGCCTGGAACGGCACCGGAGAGCTTTTACAGGAACGAATTTTTTGGCAAGATGCCTCGTTTACACGTGCCGAGACGAGGGGAGGTAGTCTCGGCACCCCTAAAATTTTGGGCACCGGTGCCACATTACATTTACACAGACAGATACGTTTACACGCCCAAAATTGGGGGTACCGTGCCTGAAAATCGTCAGCACGGTGACAAACATTTGGCGTACCATACCGCTTTTTTAGCGCGTGTAAATGGGGGTTTCAGTGTATTATTATTCTTGTTTAAGAAAACACAAAACTCGCCAACGAGGTCGCAGAATTACGGAACGTAATCCAACAGCAGAAAAGTCAGCTAATCAACGTCCAAACCGCCTTGGCCAAGACACAGAAACAACAAGATGATTTGGAAATTCAGCTAGCCGCAGCGAGGAGGAAAATTGATGATCACAAATCGGAAATCGCAGAGCTTTACGATTTCCAGGACGCACTAGAACAGTATACTAGAAAAAACTCCCTCGAAATCCATGGAGTCCCTGAGTCCGCCAACACCTCGACTGAGGAGGTCGTCTTCAAGCTAGCTGAAGCTCTAAATGTGGACATAAATCCAAACGACGTCGAAATTTCTCACAAGCTTCACAGGAAAGGTATAAAACCAGTTATTGTAAAGTTTCAAAGCCATAAAGTGAAGGCAAGAATGTATAAGGAGAGGGCGAAATTAAAGCTTGTCCGTATATCTGACCTATATCCCAATTCAACAACGGCAACTCGAGTAGAATCAGGACGAATCTACCTAAACGAAAACCTTACCTCCCACAGGAGGGATATTCTGAAACAGGCGAACCAGAAGCGTAAAGATGGTTTATTGACATCTGTTTGGTCAATGGATGGGAAAATATTTGTCAAAACATCCCCAGAAGGAAGGCCGATCAGAATCTATGAAAAAATTGATTTAGAGAATCTTTAAGGTAATCACAGTAGAATGATGTACTCTTTGACTTGTAGCTGGGGACAGGAACCAGGTGCCCGAGAGGCCAGGAAGGAAATCTCTAAAATTAATTTTTGTTTACTTTTATTTTCTTTTTGTTGTCGAGCTCGCTTAATTTATTTAATATAATTTTTAGTTTTCTGCATGTCTATCAAGCTAACTTATGATATTACATCGTTAAAGAGGATTAAGGGATCAAAGTAAAAGGAGGAGCATTTTTTCATACCTCAAAGATCAAAAATCCAAACTATATTTTCTACAAGAAACATATTCTGAAGTAAACGATGAAATTATTTGGAGAAATGAATGGGGAGGTAAAATATTCTTTTCCCATGGTACCAAACACAGCAAAGGTGTTTGCATTCTAATCAACCCCTTGGTGCAAGACAAAATCGATTATTCTTTTAGTGACAAGTCTGGAAGAATTGTGTTAATTACTATAGTTATCAACTCTTTAATGTTATCGCTTTGTAATATCTACGCCCCAAACAATCCAGCTGAACAACTGGAATTCTTGCAAGAGCTAAACAATTGCCTTATAGACAAATCGGAACTGACTACACTGATCGTAGGTGGCGACTGGAATTGCACTTTATCAAAAGATGATAAAATTGGAGGCAAGCCCTGGAAAGCAACTAATTATAGAAATTTAGTCCTGACTACTATGAGAACATTGGACGTCTTTAATTTTGGTACGAGTATTAAAAAATGGGTTAGCACCTTTTACACCAACATAGAGAGTGCAGCATTAAACAATGGTTTTCTGACAAATTGGTTTCGGCCGTCTAGAGGAGTCCGTCAGGGATGTCCACTATCCCCGTATTTGTTCATTCTTTCAGCTGAAGTACTGGCCAATAAAATCCGACAAGACCTACATGTCAAAGGAATTGAAATATTAGGAAACGAACTGAGATTGAGCCAATATGCAGATGATACGAATCTATTTTGTGCTGACCTGGCTTCTGTAGAAAAGGCCTTAGAAATAGTTGATAACTTCGGTTCGCTAGCGGCCCTAAAATTAAACCGGAAAAAAAACAAAAGCGATCTGGTTGGGAAAATGGAAAAATAATAAAAACAATGCATTACAACTGAAATGGCTACGCAATCCGGTCAAAATCTTAGGAATCCATGTCTCGTACGACGAAAAGGGAAATAACCAACACAATTTCAACCACAAGTTACAAAAATTGCAAACAAATCTCGACCTATGGAGGGCACGTGACCTTACACTATTTGGAAGAGTACTAATTATAAAATCTCTCGCTCTATCACAACTCGTTTACTCAGCATCAATTCTCAATGTCCCTCAAGAAATAACGCCAATAATCAAAACAAAACTGTTTAAATTTCTATGGAAAAACAAAAACGACAAAATAAAAAGAGAAGGCCTCTATCAAGATCGAGACAAAGGGAGTATTCGTATGATTGACGTAGAAACTATGATTAAAGCATTGCGGTTAGCTTGGATTCCGAGACTCTTCGCACCAGGAAGGAAAAACTGGAAAACTATCCCAGACTATTATCTAGATAGATATGGAGGTTTGAGCTTTCTTTTAAGATGTAACTACTGCACAAAGTATATTGACGGTTTGCCATCTTTTTATAACGACATTTTCAAATTTTTCAATGAATTGAAAACCCGGTATAACTATGACAGAGGACAGGATATGATCTTATTCAATAACAAAGAAATTCTCGTTGGAGGGAAGCCCATATTCATCAGTGAATGGTTTAACAACAATATTCTGTCTATACAAGACTTGCTGAATAGTAATGGCCAGGGCCCCTAAGGAGACCAGCTTTGCAGCTGACTGGGCTACCCTGGTTAAATAAAGTTGTCTTGTCTTGTCTTGTCTTGCCAGTTTATGTCTTACCAAGAATTTAAAAACAAATTCGCTTGTAAAACGAACTTCCTCCAATTTTATCAAGTTGTAAGTGCAATACCGAAGCATCTAGTCACAAAAGCAAAAACCACAGCTCCACCGGAAAGTGAACTATACATTGAGAACAGCCCCCTTTTCCAACTAGACGACCAGACAGCAATCCACTTAGACAAAGCCAAAACTAGGGACTTCTATTGTTTATTTAAAAAAAAAATTCACACGAGTTGTCAAACTGGCCCAACAAAATGGAACCAAACAATGCACCTGGATGGAGAGGCATGGAAAAAAATATTTAACTCCCTGAAAAACATTTGTAAGGAATCAAAATTAAAAGAATTTCAATTCAAACTTATTCATAGAATTGTCGTAACAAAAAAAGAGATTTTTCGATACGGAATCAAAACGGATGACGAATGCCTCTATTGCGGCGAACATGATTCAATTGATCACACATTTAAAGATTGCGAATTTGTTAAACACTTTGTAAAAAATGTCATCGACTGGTTTAATGCTGTCAATAATTCGAACTTTATCCCAACGATTGAAGAAAAATTATTTGGCATCATGTCCGGCCCATATGATAAAACATTACTAAAGAAGTTTAATTATACGACCTTGTTTATGAGATACTACATCCACACTTGTAAGATGCATAACAAAGCTATTCACCTCTCTACTTTCGTTGACAAAGTGTTATTTAAATACAGAATTGAAAAATTTTCTTAATAACTAATTGGAAAAATACTCCTCCTCCAATGTATGCACCACAAGAGACACGTTTGAACGATTTAAATACTTATAAAAGCGTGTAATGTCCTATATATACAATACAGTATTATCTTTTTAATTAGAAGAAATTCTCCTTCACTGTATTGAACTGGTAACAATGTAAACTAG
>JAHPZR010017600.1:12500-15000 GCA_019787425.1 Platygyra sinensis
TAAAGTAACTATTAGGAATGGCTTGCCAGGTCTCGTTTGTACAATTTAAAAATCTGCCTAACCAGCTCAAGCGTAGTGATTTTACCGCAATGTGGATATTTGGAAAGTTCACACCACCGTGAGAGAATGGCTGATACATTACTACTCTTTTTACTTTGTCTTTTTTGTTTTTCCACAAGAATTTGAATATTCTATCTTGCACTGTTTTAACAACCGTTTCAGGAACTCTAAGCATGGAGGCCGCATAAACTATCTTGGATATGCCTAGGGACTAACATTGTGCGACTATACAAAGTTAGATCTCTCGTTTGCCACATATTTAACTTCGTATCCATCTTGTGTATTTTGACAAAAAAATTCAGATTATTATTCCAGTCTTGATTATATGATAAAGAGAGAATGAGACCTCACGAATTGTTAGTTTCTCTACTCATGAGGAGTTTGAAGATTATCTGGATGAGATAAGTAACAGATGAGTATTTTTCCTCTTCTTGTTTCTGTCCAACATCTGGTTATTCATATGTACTTAAAGTGTACTTATACTTCATTTTATACAAACTTAAGTCAATTTTGACTGCTATTAATGATGGATTCCTTGAAAGCTTTGCCATTTTACGACCTTAATGATCGACAGTTTAGTTTTGTAAATGGCTTTTGGCCAGTTCAGTTTAATCAGCTAAGAGATACTGATCTGTTCAACTTGACTTCTAACCCTGACAAATCTGATGAAACTGATCCTGATTTAATGCTTACTTTTCCAACATCCAATTACTACTCCATTTCTCAGATAAATAATTCTATTGCCAAAGCTGGGCCAAAAGCCATTTCAATGTTCCACTGTAATATAAGAAGCTTACAAAAGAATTTAGCTCTGCTTGAAGATTTCCTTTATTCCCTTGATAAAAGACCAGAAATTCTTGCTATCACTGAAACCAGATTAAATGTCAACTCCGTTTGTAATGTAGATCTTTTAAACTATGAACTTTATCATACTGACTCACCTACTTCGGCTGGTGGGGCAGCTATTTACATCACTAAGACTCTTAAATCTATACCCAGACCTGATATAAAATTTAACATGCAACTAGTTGAATCGTGCTGGGTTGAAATTGGTCCATGTAATGGCAAGGCACCCTTATTAATTGGATCCATTTATAGACACCCTGGTGCAAATATAGAAGAATTTACTAAACAGCTTGATGATCTAATTAAAAGATTACAAAATAGATACCAACTATATATACTAGGAGACATGAATATAGATTTTTTTAAATATAACCATCATGCACAAACTGAAGAGTACCTGGACATGCTCCACTCTAACAACATCTTACCAATAATAACGAAGCCTACCAGAATTACTAATTATACTGCAACTTTGATAGATCATATATATACTAACAACACTAACCAAATGATATCTGGAATTGCTACAGTAGATATTTCAGATCATCTACCAACCTTTTGCATTGCTGATATACCATTACAAAAACAAAAACTTAAGAGATATTATAGAGACTATAGGCGATTTGATTCAGAACTATACCTACAGGATATCAAAGCTGTTGACTGGAACAGTATTTACATTGAAAGTAATGACCTAAATGATATTGCAGCCAAGACCATAAGTACTCTTCAGCTTATTGTCAATAAACATGCACCGAGGAAACAAATATCCCAAAGTAAACAGAAGCAGTCTAGTAAGCCTTGGATAACTGATGGTATACTCAAGTCTATCAGAAATAAACAAGGCATGTATAGAACACACTTTCTCTCAAATAACCCAGTCAAAATAGCAGAATATAAAAAATATGCTAACAAACTAAATCACTTAAAGACCTTTAGTAAAAAGGTTTATTATTGTAAGCAGTTTAATCTACACAGGAATAATTTGAAAGCTACATGGAAATTAATCGGTACTTTAATTAAACGGAAAACAAAGGGACAAATGTCACCTTCAAGAATCATAACGCACAATAAGACTTTTACCAATAAATTGGATATTGCAGAACAATTTAACAATTATTTTATTAATGTAGGCCAAAGCTTGGCAAGCACCATTGATCATTATGATGAGGAGCCTTCTAAATACATAAGTAAGTCACCAGTTTCAAGCTTTATCATGTCCCCTGTTGAGGTAACACAAGTTTGTAGACTTTTTCAAAATCTAAACGGAAATAAAACTTCGCTAGATATTCCAAATAAATTAATAAAAATTGCCTCCGAGCCACTATCGATACCCTTTACATATATCTACAACCAATCTATCGCTAATGGGATAGTACCTGATGTATTTAAAATATCAAGAGTTACACCAATTTATAAGTCGGGTGAGGTCACTGACACTGGGAACTACAGACCTATTGCCACACTCTCATCCTTTACTAAAGTGTTGGAGCGATTAATATATGATCAGCTCTACCTGTTCTTAGAAAAAAATGACATTATATATAAATACCAGTTTGGCTTTAGGAAAGGCTATTCTACCGAACAAGCTATT
>JAHPZR010017600.1:20000-21366 GCA_019787425.1 Platygyra sinensis
GGATTTAACAGCAATATTTTCTGTGACTAGGGTGTCCACCTGGCTCTTTGTAGAATATAGACTGCCTTTTAGCTCGTTGTAATTTGCCTTTAACAATTCCACGTCAACTACCAACTTCACGGTATTAGCTTTAATTTCCGTAAGCACGTTCCATACGTCGACCAGAGAAGGGGTTTCATTGACGCCTTCGTTGGTCGCCATTGCTGCCGACTTTCCTGATTCAAATGCTTCGTCTCCTTTGCCTTCGGCGGAAGAAGCGGCTTCAGTACTTGATGAGCTACTTAATTTCTTCCTTTTCTTGTTTCCAGATTTTGTCATACTCAAGTTAATCGTGCATTTTAGCTCAAAAGTTGACCTCTTGTTTCTTTATTGTAATGTACTGAAATGTTAATGCTATAATTTTGTAAATAGTGCACAACAATAAAAATCTGAAAATCTGAATCTGAATCTCGAGCGCGCCGACTAAACGAACACGTCCATTTCCGACGACAGCTCGACCCAGCCAGGGCGCTAAAACATGTTTTATTTCTAACTGGCGTTGACTACTTAACAATTAGACTACGAGCCCGAGTTTTCTACGAGCAGATAGTCAACGAGGCGCAGCCGAGTTGACTATCGCTCGTAGAAAACGAAGGTGAGTAGTCTAATTGTTTTAGTATAAATTTACCGTAGTCTCATTGCATAAAAAGAAAAAAAAGTCAAATAACGCGTAGAAAAGAACTGTTTTATTATGTTACATCAGGTTCAAACGTGATGCGCGATGTGCACTGATACGTAACTGTTGACTATCAGCAGATAGTCAACAGTTACGCATCAGGAGGCACCATCGCGCATCACGTTTTTTGACCGATGTAACATAATTAAAACAGTTCTTTTCTACGCGTTACTTGACTTTTTTTTCTTTTTATGCAATGAGACTACGGTAAATTTATACTAAACACAATTAGACTACTCGCCCTCGTTTTCTACGAGCGATAGTCAACTCGGCTGCGCCCTCGTTGACTATCTGCTCGTAGAAAACTCGGGCTCGGTAGTCTAATTGTTAAGTAGTCAACGCCAGTTAGAAATAAAACATGTTTTAGCGCCCTGGCTGGGTCGAGCGTGTCTGTCCGGAAATGGCACAGTGTTGTTTAGTCGGCGTCGCGCTCGAGCATTCAGATTCAGATTTTCAGATTTTTATTGTTGTGCCGTATTTACAAAATTATAGCATATTAACATTTCAGTACATTACCAATGAAAGAAAAACTATGAGGTCAACTTTTGAGCTACAATTGCACGATTCACTTGATACGTATGACAACAACTCTCGTGAGGAGAACCAAGACAAGAAGGAGAAATTATAGTGTAGCTCATCAAGTACGGAAGC
>JAHPZR010017601.1:0-2500 GCA_019787425.1 Platygyra sinensis
GCTCGCTTTGAAAAAAAATGTTAGAGGAAGGGCTTCACTGCTCGGCACATGTTAGTCATTTTGAAAAAGTATCGGAGGGGTGCTTTCTCGGTCAGTTGCGAAAGCGTGACGGTATCGGTGGGATTTCTCAGTAGCATCCTTGGGTGATGCTCGATATACCAAGTCAATATATGCACTATTGTCTCGTTCTTTTGTGTGAAGTCTATTGTGTTATTGTGTAAGGGATAGGAATCATTGTTGTGTTCTTTGTGACGTAACTCGAGACTTGCTATTCACTTGGTATATCGTGCACCAGCCGCATCCTTTCGCATATTGCTTTTTCTATGATTGCGTTCGTAGAACGCAGTCATAATGCGGTCTTGAGTCGAGTTTTTTAAGGTAGTGACGTCATGGTAAGTTGCATCGAAGTTGCGCACAGATTTGGCCACCCCGCAGCAGGGGCGAAACGAAATTACATCATCGCCAAACCATGTGCTGTGCATTTCTTTGGAGTGCGGAGTCTTCGAATTCGTTTCGTAAAGTGCGGGTCTTTGAATTGTGAACATTTACCGTCAAAAATCCTTTTTGTTCACTGAAAATTCTTCTCGGAACAGAAATGCTGTTTAATTATATTCGTTTGAAAGGTCATTGAAATGACCATTTCTGGATATTTTTCCGTCGGGATAAATAAAAGTTTCGGATTACAAAATCACTCTGAACCCACGCGTTGAAAAAAATCTCTTTAAAAAATGACTTAAAAACGATACATCACTTTCGCGTTAAATCGGCAGAAGTAAAATCTATTCCTTAACAATCCAGCTTCATCATGTGGAAATTTCACCAAAATTGAACAAGACAAGTTTTAATTATTAAGAATTTGTAAGTGATACCTCGCTTAAGTGCTTGTCAAGTGCTTGAGTAAACACAGGGAGCCGCTGGCGCCCATAGCAAGAGAAAGACCGGAACACGAAGCAACGTTTTGGTCCGAGAAAAAAGAAATTGAATGGTAACATCTTTGTCGAACTTTTCTTAAGTGATTTAGACGAGGAAATGACCTCGGCGAGCTAGAAAAGAGAACGAAATAAAAACAAAGCGGCTCCGTGCGAAGTCGATAATTTATTCAATTTGTCAGGCCGGATGTAACGCAAATTTTCTGTCACGCTTTTTAAGTCACCAAGACTTTAATACTGGTAGGCAGGAGGGGTGGATGGCAAAAAAAGACACCTTTACACGAACGCACTCATAATCTATGATTACTGCTAGTTTACTATATTTTCCTTTCATATTAATGTATGTTTCAGTAACTACAATCTACAGTTTTGTCAAAACAAAATTATATCCTTTTGTAGTCATAGGGTTGCATAAAGGCTACCGGAATGACCGATGGGCTATTAAGGTGGCTGAACACAGTTTTTGATACCTCTGTTTCATTTACAGTTTGCTCTAAAACCCTTGATCCTTTGGTCACCAAAAATGGCAGCAAGCAAGTTAACAACACAAACTTCAAGTTTTTGATAATTAAGCTGACGTATGTACCGTTGCCATGGCAACATGATCAAATATAAACAGGTGTTTAAAATCGGTTTTGTTTATTTGCAGAAAATCTAGTCATTAGATTTTCTTTATAATTTGCATGCAACAAGCTTGTAACGATACTCGTAAGCTAGCGCTATTTTAATAATAATTTAACAAACAGATCATTAATTATCCCTCTTTGAAGGTTCACTGGCATATCTTGAATTTCCTTCGTTAAAGTTGAATTTTTTTTCAATCCTCCAGTTACGTATTTCCTAAAGTATTTTCGTGCCAAATTTCGTGAAATTCTAATGAGTGGTTCTCGAGAAATAAGCGCCTCCTACAAGTCAATTTTTCACTCAATCGCACTTTTTTCGACTTACTACGCATGCGCTGCATTTAACTGGGTTCTTTTAGCAACAAAGAAATAGCAGAGCTGAGTTCTTTGCATCGTTACCTTTCTAACATACCTTTGTAATAAAAGAGTAAAACCATCAATTCAATACATTGTGTTCATTTGTGAAGAAAAATATAGTACAGATAGCGCAGACATTGAGCAAATAAAATGATCGCTCTATGCCATGTTTGTTTTTAAGCAATACTTGTGCGCGCGCTGAATCGCGTTAGCAAGAGTGCGCGCCAAAACTGTGTTCGGCCACCTTAAGAAGGCTCCAAAGGGTTTTTAGCTGCACGCGCGCGTGCAATCTACACACGCCATAACTAAGATGCACGCGTCAGCTGAATCAGCACACCGGAAGTTAATGCTGCGTAAAATCGTGCGAACCGGAAATAAAATCTGCGGAAAACATTTGTTTTTAGCTCGAAAGTTCGCTCGGTGACCTATCTTGATTTTTTGCATACACGCACCATTCGCCATGGCACTTCAGATATAAAAGTTTCGGGGAAAATTATCTAGTAGAGTTTTCTGTAAGCCGTAAAACGCGTTTTCTTTAAATATATTTAATTCTACTAGATAAAATTTTTCCATACTGTCGGAAAAGTTTAA
>JAHPZR010017601.1:7500-13512 GCA_019787425.1 Platygyra sinensis
ATTCCTTCCAACCAAGGTTTTCCAGGGAAATACGTCCCGTCTTGAAGGAATTTGTTCACAATATTGAATACCGTTTGAGGCGATAATCCAACTTCTTCTGCGATTTGTGACTGTTTTCAAACTGACTAGACGTCGACCAGGCAATTGTTCTCTCCCTTTTATCGAGCGTCACGGTACGATTATTATCTATGTTAGCCATTAAAAGCCACAGTAACAATTTCGATTCACAAACTGTTCTTTAAATGATATTTGAAAGCGGCGCGAAAGCGATAGCAACTTGCTCCGCACAGCCTGTCGATCAAAAACACGGAAGTTTACAAAGTTCCCATTAAAAAAACATCGCCTTGACTGCAACGAATACTCTAACGACGAATTACATGGAAACGGCACTGGGTGAATTCCTATCCTGCAATGAATCGAGGTGAACAAAAACGTTTCCATTTCCGCATGGGTAGTCAGTTAAGTAACTCGAAGAAGGCTAAAGCAAACTAATTTCATTCATAATTTTCAGGTTTCTGTTGTTCTGTTGAGGCGGAAGTTTGCAAAGTTCCCGCGTTCAGAAGAACCTCCGGTTTGACTGTAACGAATACTCTAACGAAGAATTACAGGGAAACAACACTGGGTGAGTTCCTGCACTAAATCGAGGTGAGCAAAAACGTTTCCATTTCCACAAAGGTGGTCAGTTGAGTAACTTGAAGAACGTTTAAATGAACTAATTTCATTCATAGTTTTCAGGTTTCTTCAATACAAATTAAAACTTTTATGATGATCTAACCGTTTGATTCTGCTTCCCATTTGATCGCTTTGTCATCAGCAAATGCGCAACCTCTTTGTTTTAATTCAGCCTTTGTGCGCAGTCGACAGCCACCATCGGCCTTCCAGACCTATCGAAGAAAGAAAATTGGCAAACACAAACAATTAGAACCAACTAACGCATTCACCATGAATGAATTGATTCGTGACTTGAAGTCAACGCTCCTAGCTACATTACTTTCCTTCTTTGGCCTTGACTGCATTTTTGTTTCGTTTCCTCAGAAACAAAACGGTTTCGTTTTCATTTCCTGGCTGAGCTATTTACATAGTGCAAGTAATATCCAATCAAAGTAAAGTTCGTCTAAAAACGACGGCAAGATCTCCGCCAAAATTCGGTGCACCCCAACAAAATGTGGCATTTGCAACATTTCAATTGGTGACTTCTACGAAAATGAGGAATTACGATTGAAATTCTCGTTTCTTGTTATCATATAACACAAGAAAACTACGAAATGAACAGTGATAGTGACGCTTGCAATTCACGAGGTAAATATGCTCAGCAAAAGTAACTTGTTGAGACTTAATCCCGACATAGTAAATCAAACCCAGTCGAACTAAATATTAATTGAGCTAAATCGAACTCAATCGAACTCAATTTATGGATTGATATGAATGCTGTGCCACGTAACACTATGAACACAAATAATAGAACAGAGAATTAACTCTGAAGTGTAAATTTAAGTGCTAATTCAACCTATGAATAACCCACTGTTAAATGACCTTTTTTCTCAAAATCCACTCGTATGACCCCACCTCAAAATTTCAGGAATGCGAAATTGGCTCTGGTTTAACATTCATGCAAAGTAAAACAAATATCTGTAAAAAAACGACTTTTCGAAAGATAAGAAAATGTGAAATAAGAAAAAGCTCAAAATCTGTCTGACAGATTTATTTTTAACCCTTTAATGCCCAATAGTGACTTATAGATTTTACTCTGTCTAACACCAGACGATTTTACTCGTCAAAGGGAGACCCCTTGGGCATTAAAGGGTTAATTTTGGCTTTAAACGCGATTCACCCCTACTAATCAACAGTGAAAATTTTATCGTCCACATTACGGCAGGTTTTCGAGCAATCCTCAATCAAAGACTTACAAGAATAAATTAGATAAAGCTCTTTTATCGGTTGTTTATGGACGTTTTCAATCATATTTTGTTTGCCGCATATGCTTAAACATGTTTCAAAGCAGTTCTAAACTATAGCTTCGTATACCGAAGTGATTTAACGCCTTTCAAGTCCTGATTTTGTTTACGTTTTTTAGGGTTACTTGCCTCATTTTTGCACGCGCGACTAATACTGAAGTCTGCCAGCCAATCGTAGCGCGCGCTACTGAGTCTCCGAAAACTGTAATGAGCCTCTTATTAATACCTTGTTTCAGACCTGCCTTAGTTCCCTTGTTCAGAATGATGTTAATGGTATTGTGAATGGCCTTATCGATAATGATGAAAGTAGTAGCTTCTTCTAAAAGTAATATACCTAATTCAAGACTAGAGTGCAAAAACCTTACCTAGTTTGTGACCAAAATGACTAATATCTATGAGGCTTCACATGAGCCGAGCCGATATAAAGGGTACTCCCTCCCCTAGGGCAGAGTGACAAGAAAATACATTTGGAAGTGTGTTGACTGTAACTTCTCGTTTACAATACGTTCTCTTTATCTCTTTTACAATACGTTCAATACTACACCTCGCCAAAAAGGAAAACTCCAGGCTCTGGGAGCTGAGCGGATCAGTGTGGCGCAAAGCGGCACATTAACACAAATTCCCCTCATCCGGGACTTCTCATGCACAAGATATTATCAACATCCCAGCCTTTCTCAGAATTTGAATATAAGGGTTTTTCCGGAAACGAAACACTATTTCCTTGTGAGAAATAGCTTCTTGTTCTGTCTTCAAACATAACATTAGCTCATAAAACGAACAACAAGCATCTCTTACAGAACAAGATACGACAATTATCCATGAGGTTTCTTCAGTGTTTCTATTGCACGAAACGGGTACACAAGGTACCCATTGGTGTGTGATTTTTTTTTAGCGTGTGTCGATAAACAAGCGTGAACCAATCATAGAACGCATTTCGAACCTCCACTATGACGAGTGACGACGGCAATTCCATCAACGACCAAATGTTTTTGAAGGACGACGACAATCTTCAATACAGAGAGCTTTCACTTTCTAACATTCGTGAGGGATTTCTTACAGATGTATAATTCCTGCCGACTCTAGCACCTTGGCCTCACCTCACACACCTTCACACGAATTCATCACGGCCAAGGGAAACGTTTGACTGTTTCAGTCCTAATCGTATCTAAAACAAAACTCTCAATCGTGATTACTTCTCTACGCACCTATTTGTCACGTAATCGGCGCAAGATCACGTAGATGTCCAATTACAGGTGTCCAATTTGAACTTTTGTAATTGAATACCCACGTGATTTACACGTCAATTACGTGCGCTTTAATGGCTTAGTTTTCGAAACTTAGTGAAAGTGCTACAGACGTTTTCGCTCAAAAGAAGTTGTCATAAGACATTTTCAATTCCGAAATTTGTTACAGATACGATTAATCATGACTTATTAGTAATTGGAACTTGTGTCGTGCAATTCAGGGAGTAATCGTGCTCGTAATTTCAAATCAGCCCAGCGCTTCGCGCTCGTCCGATTTTAAAATTACTCGCGCGATTACTCCCTGAATTGTATTCCAGTCGGTCCAATTACTATTACTTATCGTGCTCGTAATTTCAAATCAGCCTAGCGCTTCGCGCTCGTCCCATTTTAAAATTACTCGCGCGATTTCTCCCTGTATTAAATCCATTTTGAAATCACTGACTATCCTTGCAATCTGATTGGCTCTCAGGGGTGCGATTTATAATGGTAATTGAACTGAGTGGAGTGCAATTTGGTCTGAAATCATACGCGTGATTTCAAAATCGAACGAGCGCGCAGCGCGAGTTCGATTTGAAATCACAAGTATGATTTGAGACCAAAATTGCACGACCCGAAGTTCAATTACCACTTTATTAAATCCATTTTGAAATCGCACAATTTTATAGCCTGAAATTTAGATTTTGATTTATTGTTCCAAGCCGAGCCGGGTTTGTTAGAAATAGCGCAACCGGAAGCGATTTGACAGCCATTTAGTATGCAAAACGTTGTCATGTGACGAAAACTCATTCAAGCATAACAAACAAACAAGCAGTTCTGAAGTGAGAACGAAAGTAGTGACTCTTTCATGCATCAAAGTTCGATTTTCGTCGCCTGAATCAATGATGGAAGACCTGCCTTTCTTCTGCGGTTGAGGCTGAGACTTCTTGTTGTCTTTAGAGAAGGAATTTGAGGGTGCAGCTAGTGTAATTCTGCGATGAATAATTTTCTGTTGAGTTGTGAAACTCCCTCGACTGCACGATGCCCAGCTGTGGATGGTTTTCTCTTTTAATTACTGTTCAATGGCACTCTGTATGATTTTAAGGGATTCAAGCTCGTTAGTATCTCTGCTTCTTTTTGTGACCTCGGCACAGAACTTTATTATGCTCGGAACCTTGTCAAGTTCGTGCGGCGCCGTTATTTTGTTTCAAGATATATTTTTCAAGATGGCGTTCATTCACTGTTTTGTGGAGCGGGTCGAAATCTGTCGAAAGACTACGTATGTTAATTCACAGCGACAGAGTTGAGCTCTTGTATTGCTTCGTTTGAAACTACCGCGAACCTGGAAACATGTTCCTTCTTGAGATGGCTATGAATTTGTTGTTGTGTGGTTTTCGTTTGTTTATGTTTTGCTGGACTCGGTATCAGACGGATCTTGAGCAGATGTTGAAGAAAGAACGCCAAAACATTCGTCAAAATAGATGATGAATGTTGGAAACTTCTTGTGAAGAAGACCTTCAGCCTGAAGGAGCTCATTATCATTATTCAGAAACTGTAATATTATTAATTAAATTCGTCAATTGTCTTGAAAAAGAAAAGACAACAACAAAGTTTTGACCTGTAGTTGCAAAATTCGCAACACGGCTTTCGTTTTCCTAAATTTTTTTTGGTTACATTAAACTAACCTTGAAATCTGATTGGTTGTTTTGTTTTACTGTCCCTTTCTCATTGGCTGAGAAAAAGATGCCATTTAGACCAAAAAATAGTGCGATTCGTGAATAAATCGCACCCCTGAGAGCCAATCAGATTGCAAGGATAGCCAGTGATTTCAAAATGGATTTAATAAAGTCTGAAATCATACTTGTGATTTCAAATCGAACTCGCACAGCGCGCTCGTTCGATTTTGAAATCACGCGTATGATTTCAGACCTAATAATATACATGCAAAAATTACTCGATTCTGATTGGCTGAGAACAGTGCAGTTTTTACTTAACACAATGCAGAAAAGAGGTAATTGAATGCAAAAAAAGGTAATAAAGCAAGCATTCTGATTGGTCAATGAGCAAAGAAGTTCACAGATAGCCAATCAAATCTTTTGTTTTCAAATCAAGCGCGCGCCCTGGATGGCGCAATTATGGCGCAATTTTTTCCTGATTGGGTGATGATTAAGCGCGCGCATAAAACTGAGAAGAGAGTTCAGAGTCCGTAAAGTTCAAAACATCCTTCCCGCAAATTTTTTCATGTTTACATTATTAATAAGTAATCATACGGTTTTTCTCGTTCAATTTGGAATTAATTTGCACTTGTGAGTTTTTCAAAAAGCGAAATTGCACTCGCCGAAGCGACTCGTGCAGTTTCAGCTTTTGGAAAAACTCACTCGTGCAAATTAAGGTCATTCCTCATATTTGCATTGCGCATCCTTTCTGCGCATAATTTATGGCGTCATTTAGCGCGCTCTCGGGCACGCGCACACTAAAAACATAGCGGATTTTTAAGAAATGGTGAGCGTGCAGCATGCAGTTATCGAGTTTTATTATTCAACAAATTGTAACACTATCCAAATATGGTCATGATGCTCTCGATATCTGTCATCCGTAGGTGACGGATATCCGGCGATATACGTAGCTTCGTACGTGGGAAGAAAAAGTGGAGTGAAAAAATGTTGACAGAAAGGTTTAAAAATGTTACGAGCTTGGAAATCAATTTTGTTATCAATTTGTTGAATAATAAAACAATTATCGTGCTCAATCTTGCGGAATATCGTCTGATTTTAGCCGACTCGGCCTACGGCCTCGTCGGCTAAGTATCAGACGATATTCCGCGCGATTTCGCAGGA
>JAHPZR010017604.1:0-16429 GCA_019787425.1 Platygyra sinensis
AATAGCCCTTTTCACGGTTAACCCTTCTCATTTGCATTACAATGAAATCTAGCATCTATGCGAGGCAATTTCGGGTTATTTTGCAGTTTTAGCCCGAAATTGCCTCGCATCCACGTTGAATTACATTGTAATGCAAACGAGAAAAGCTAACCGTGAAAAGGGCTATTGCAAACTGACAGGGTTTTCAAATTGAAAAAAAGTAGCGGGAGGAAATTGTAAAGTAGCCGGAGCACTATCTTTTGTCGCGAAAACGGCAAGCCTTGTGGAGTGGGGGGAGTACCCCCGCCCCTTCTGCAGAGAGGAATGGGGAGCTTCACCCGGAAAATTTTGAAATTCAGGGTGCCTTGATTAAATGAAGTTTGTTCTCGTGCATTTTTTGCACCTCTAACTGATTTTGTTGAATGCCACTGTTCACTTATTAACAAGGGTTAGTGCTGAAAAACTTTGTAAAATTAGTTGTTTTCAAAGTGTTACAAAAATGGTACGGTATGCTTTTACATTTGCATGAGTACAGTACTTATTACATCGACTTCTTGTACCTCCAATTGAAGTGCAATATAAAACTGAACTGTAACACAATAGCATTTCAAATCAGTTGCGTAAGCTAAAGATAAAGCGTTTTTTTGTGTTTCGTACCAAAATGTAGCTACAAAATATTGGCAGACATTCGACAAAATCTGCTTGAAGCAAAAGTTTGCAATTGTTCAGTCCCAAGTGATGGAAACTTTAAGAGAAAACACTTATGTAGTTTCGACCCTCCAAAATGCATTTTCCTACAGTTCCAGCTCAAGATCGTTTTGCTTTCTTAATGAAAGAGAGCTGCAGATGAATCAACGGAATTAACGTAAAATTGTCATGAAGCGACTTCCGTTGATATCTTTCCTTTTACATACATGAAGTGTTATCACAACAAAGTCAGCGGTTTTGTTTCAACTTCGACTCGCTGCGCTGCAATTTGCAGTTTCGTTTGTCTGAAATTCTCAACACTTGCGCTGTTGAAGGCTTTTATTGTTAAGACTTCTTCTAGCCTTTCCTTGAAAATACATTTGGTGCAGTCAAGACCATAATGAGTAACATTTCACGAGGAAGACTGCCTTCGCATTGACCACGCGGATGCTGCTACCGCTACGGATGCTCACGGTGGTCACTTCCCCATATTGTTTTATCGTCACTTTCAGAACTTGAACAACGCGTTATATTTTTTTAGTCTTATTCCTAAAATTATTGTAACCTGTTTGCCTTCGAGACTTCTCGGCAGTTGAAAGGAAAGACAACATCGTTTACTGCCTCCGCTTTATGTTTAAACTTTCCGTGAGAACAAATCTGCCACTGCGCCGATACATGCACGTTCAAATGACAGTCCGTGCGCACGAGTAGACTTTCCCGCTACAAAAGTTCTCGCTTCGAAGATCAAAGGTACATGTATTAATAGCCGCACTGTTTATTAATTATTTTCATCACTTGGCGTTTATTTATTTCCTCGAAGATCACTATTACTTTTTGGAATACGAAAAGTACCCGGCGCAAATGCTTGAAGTAGCCGGTGACTTGCGCCGGGCGCCGGCTAAATTTGAAAACCCTGCAAACTGCAAGATTAAGACCATCTTAGACAATTCTAGGAATTAGAGAAGTAAGAATGCTATAAGCTCAATAGTGCTGGCCCAGTATCCCATTTTCTTTTGTACAAACTAACCAGGAATATTGCTTCCTACACTAGCTGGGATGCTGATCTATAATGGCGCAGAGAGCCATAGTTACAGGAAAAGTGTCACTCTTGCCTCAGTCATTTTTTCGGTTCTGTTGTTTATAGTCATCATAAACACACTAAATACCAAGGAGCATTTAACCATAGTTAGGTATTATATGGCTAGCTCCATGAGCAAGCAAGATGAACGCGTGCTGTGATTGGCTACCTGAGCAGGCAAGATGGAGCTATCTTGCCCTCTCGGGACTACCTGACACGTGTATACCACAAGAAAAAAATTCCCCGAAAGCCATATGATAAATCCTTTATTGACCAAGCTTGTTCAGTCAAGATGGCTGGATATTGGCCTTGTTCTTTTTTTTGCGAGTTTATGGACCTTGACTTCATCTCGGTCCATAAACATGCAAAAAAAAGAACTTAGCCAATATCCAGCCATCTTGACCTCACGCTTGATCAATAACCCATATATATTGCCTCAGTCATTTGTGTCGTTTTTGTTGTTTATAGCCATGATTAACACCCTAAATACCCTGAAAGAGAATTTAACTTTGGACATTGCCTACATGTAAGTCAACTCATAAATTTTTTTCAAAGACATTGCCTCAGTTGTTATTTTTTTCTGACTACGGCTCTGACCTGGCAAAGTTACAATGATTCAATGTCTCACAACTTTGTTGCAACAATCAAATTATCAGACAAGCTGCAAACAAGATGTTGCTTAGTGTAGCAATCTCTTAAATGACTGAGTCTCCCAATGTTTTCTTTGCAAGAATCATTGCAAAAAGTAGCAACTGATTCATCTACTTAATGCTTAAGTCACTGCACCAAAACACTGCTGGACAATGGTGCCCATTCGCAAGTACTTTCTGGATCAGTGCTTTCAAGGTATACGTTGGTGGCTGCCCTGGCACAGTACCCATCAAAGAGCAATAAGAGAGGCACGTAACAACTTCCTAAATAGGACTTATTGTTGAACACCACAAACAAAAACAATAATAGGCAATTCATATGGGAATAACTGAAAGAGTGGGTGTTGGTTCTTTTTAAAGCACTGCTTGATAGAGCTAGAGTGTAGCAATGTGAGATTTCAATGTATTGCTAAAGAACACTTTATATACTACTCAGACTGGAGCCTTCAAACCAGAGTCCCAGACACTAACCATTAGCTACAAAGTACAGTTACCTAGAAATAATCATTTAGTACCTTCTCATCTCTTTGAGGCCCTGACATGGTTTCCATGGCAACACGAGCCAGCTGAAGAGCTTCACTCACTCTTTTCTCATTTAACAACATCTGCACCTAATAAATATAAAGTCAACAAGGGAAAACTTAAAGAATTATTTCAGTTGCTAAAAACACAATTCTAGTACCTTCCAAGGGTTTCTTTCAAACTTTTCAACAAACAAAGCTACACATATACAGAGCCAACGTACACTGATCAGAATACTCAAAATTTGATTTTTTTTCCGGCCTGTTTAGCGCAGTTTATAAACACATGCAGACAAAATGTCTACTGGAGAATTGTCAGGTAGGCTTTTGTACATTATGCTGTTATTTCCCCACTAAAATGCTCTACCTTAATGCTCCGTTTTTTCCACTAAAATGCTCGGTTTCCTCCAAAAATGTCACTAAGATGCTCGGTTAATGCTCATACATACAGGTTTTTAAATTTTCATAATTTTAACTTCTCAACACAATTAACAGTTCAGAGTGCTTAACAAAAACGTACAGTTAGTATAACAAGTTAACCACAACATATGTAAAAGTTTTAATACACCAAAAAGATATTGATTTTCTGAATGATCTTTTGTCAGTGTTAATCCTTTGTCTCCTTTCAGTAACAGGACTTAAGGAAGAGGTTAAGTTAAGTCTTCATTTCCTCGTAAAAAATGTTTCTTTCTATATTCTGCGGTAAAAAATATTAATTTGGGGGGAAAATGCCACTAAAATGCTCGAATAATGCTCAATGCTTTTGCCTCACTAAAATGCTCGAAAAAATGCTAGCATAATTTACAAAAGCCTATTGTCAGGGCTGTGCTCTAAAAGCACAGGTCACCAACTTTTGTCTTTAAGTGACTGTAAAAACTTACTCTTTTCAGATAAGCTTAATAAGTACTAGGCACCCAGGATTTCATGGTTAGGAATCTTTAGGATCCCTGTAATTTTTCTTATACCCAGCGTTAATTGCTTGATATTTTTAGCATATTTCAACTGTTATATATTAAATAAATTTCAAAAATAATAATTCATGAGCCTATCAAAACACCGATAAAGCCTCACGTGCATGAGCTTTATATCCTGATAAAACACTCCTCGTTAGTATTCTTTATATAAAGAATACTGATAAGGCATAGCTTGTTTTTCTTGTATGCTAATATCTTCCCCAGGCTCAATTTGAACCTTTTTTTCGGACTCCCAAGACACACGCTTTTTGTGGAATGTTTCTGAAGCCGTTCAAAAATCTCGCAGCACATGTTTTATCGGGTCTAAAAACACTCAGCTACGCCTCATGTTTTTATACTCTGATAAAACACTGCTGCTTGATTTTAAACATTACATAATCAACTGTTCAATATTAATATTAAGCAGTTCCATTTGAAAGAACTGATTGAGCTTTATTTCGCAAACACATCTTCACTTTTCACTGTTGCAGCCAGGACAATGTGAAACACCATTTGATCTTTATAGAAATAAATTAAATTACCTGTTTTCTGAAGGGGAGCTGTACCAAACAGTAGACCTCTCTTGGAGAACAAACAAACACCTGATTGTCGTAATTCAGTAGAATTCTTCCACCCTTCAAAACAAAACCTACGCATCAGGCATACATGCATTGCAAAAGATAAAACTTTCAGCATATCACAAGAGACAAAGAAAACCTGGAACTGGAACCCATGACCTCCCGGATGGCACTCTACCAAGAGAGTGGTGCGCTTGGTCAGTTAACTAGATTCAAAATTATGTGATGTATTGTTTGATTTCTATGTAATTATTAAATAATGCAAAATTTTAACAACTAGCATATATACGGAAACTTAATATTAATAGGTCTCCATACAATGTGCAACTTATTTGGTAATAAACTCATACCTTAAATACAAGTGACTGCTTCTGGGACTTTTGGTCCTGCCCTATAATGCTTTTAGAAAAAGCCAAAAATTGCGTTAATTTTTAATGAAAATTGGTGGCCAACTCGAGCCTGTGTAAAAATAATGCGTTTCTCTGCTCCAAATATTGGACATTTGAAGTTAATTATTAACAGCATTTTATTTTTACCTGGATTCTACAAAATACCATATACCTGTGAACAGATATGGAGTTTGGTCCCAGAGCTATTGCATAAGGAAAGGAATATCCTAGTGCCAGCAATCTTTCTGACCAGCTGAGTGGTGCTCTCTGAGAGGTACCTTCTGAGGTTACAAACATGCCCATGACATCTGTTGGACCATTTAAAAGAAATTCTTCCTACAGGGTAGAAAGGAAAATTTGATCCTAGATCACATTCTTTCATATGTTCTGGAAGAACAAGGACAGAAATTGTAGACACTTCAGAGAATTTGTCATGAATACAGTGGTTCTCAAACAGCTCTAAGAAGAATCATCGTGGCGATCACATTCTTTTCTATCAAGCATTTAATACATGTACTGGTCAAGACAGACTAATCATGTAAGAAAGAGTGGAAATTCATCACCAATCACCCACAACATCACTCACCATTCCAACACCCATGACAAATCCCTTTGTAACTTCAGCCTCATAGTGAAATAACTCTTGAACCTGTTAAAGAATAACCACATGCTTTTACATTTCTTTGACAGAATATTGTTGAGTAATGAATTGTCACTAAAATAATATTCACATCTTCCTTACAGATTCAAGTAGAGATCCCTGACAATCACCCTAAAAAGTTCCAAACAGATGACCTAGCTCTCTGTAGTTCAATATTGTAAGAGTTTCTGATTACTGAGTTTTATCTAGACCATACATGTGTAGACAATAAACTTGATCAATGGTAGAGCTGCTGGGACATCAGAATAGACTTTTACAGTCAAACCTTGACTATCTGGACTCACTGAGACTTGAATAAAGACCATATCTTTTTTGATATTCAGGACGAATTTGGTACCAGATGAAAAAGTTTCAATAGTTGAAAAGTCCCCCAATTGAGATCCAGGCAATCAAGATTCAACATACAGCAATCTTAAGTCAGAATAGCCTCCCACGCAGACGTTATTAGGCTTGTCACACATTCCTCCCCACGAACGTCTGCTCAACAGACCAGTCACATCCGTTCGTTGGCAGTTAGCCAATCATAGCTTCTCTTCCTATCCATGGAAAGCTGGACTTTGACTGACTTTGACCCAATGCTTCGACACTAGAAATTTGTGCTGCAAAAAGTTCAACATTATCACTTACGTACAAGTTGCACTAGCACTAGCAGACGTTCATATTATTTTAGAAGTACCGGCAACTGATAAGATCCACATTGAGGACCGGTACGGTCTTGCCTGAACTAAGTCAAACAATGGGATATACAACATGCAAAACAGTCAACTGATTCGCACGTAAACAGCTACATTTTACTTATGTGGTACCAGAAGGGACAAAAGGAGCAATAAATCTATTCATCGAACTCAAGAAACAAAAGGTTAGCCAAAATTGATGGAAGAAACATAAGAGCCTCTTTACAGACACGTGTAGCTTCCTCGAAGTAAAGCAACAGCATCTCCAAAGAAAAAACCAGACGTGGGAAATATGATATGCGTGATAAGAAGCAACATACGCTCTAGTTACAAATAGTTCTAATGAAACAACCGGGCGCTGCGCCACAATATTTAAAAATGCAAGTAAGCAACATTTCACGGAAAAAATTTTATTTTACCACATTTTGCCCCTCGAACGCAAATATCGTGCAATATAAATGAGCCAATGCACAAGGTCATGGCAAACAGCGTGGCAAACAACAGAGATGTTAACATTAACAGAACAGCGGATTGGTTCTTTTAAAACAAAGGCTAACTGCCAGTGAATGGAAGTGGCCTGTCCGTTGAGCAGACGTTCGCGGGGAGGAACGCGTGACATGCCTAAGAACATCTGCGTAGGAGAACAGAGACTGACGAGATGTGCTCCCGAGTACTTGACATCTAAGCTCGTCAGAAGGTCTGCCGTCTCAACAAGGAATACAAGAAATTCTCAACTCTTGGACACTCCACTCTTCCGCACAGCAAGGGGCCAAAGGACCTTTCAATATAGAGCGACCTCTCTGTGGAATGAGTTGCAGCCTGTGCTCAAACTTAGCCCATCTGTAACGGCGTTCAAGCGTTTACTCCGGCAAAAGCTTCTTAATGACTGCTTTAATTTTTTTTTTTTTTTTTTAACTTTTATCTTTTTGTCATTGTCACGTACTTCGGTTTTAATTGTGTTATGTAATTTGACTCTGAAAAGCCCCTTGGGGACAAGCCAATAAAGTATGTATATTGTATGTATATTGCACCACTAGACATAAATCTGTTTACTAGAGACTCTTAATAAGAGATCATCATCCATGTGAAAATACAAATTGAAAATGTATGAAACATTGTGGGAAGAACTGAAACTTTGTTTCCCAAACTGGGAGAGAGAGCATCAACCCAGTGCATCACGTGACCTCAGGTGTATTCCGCATCTGGTCAGGTCTTACCACTGTTTTCATGGATACGCGGCTTTGGAAAACAAAACACCCACGGAAACGTTTCCAAAATTTCCGTCAGTCTTGCGTGTTATCGACAGATTGGATCGAAATCCACCAATCACAGCCACTAGTGTGACTTTCAGACCTTCCTTACGTCATGCAAGCGGGCTGTGATTGGTGGATTTCGATCCGATCTGTCGATAGCATGTATGATTGATGGAAATTTTGGAAATGTTTCCGCGGATGTTTTGTTTTTGAAAGTCGCGTATCAACGAAAACGGTGGTAACAATACCACAACAATAGTGATGGCAAAAACAAAAAATCAGTGTTTTGGCCAAGATCTCAAGCATTGAGTTGTCCCTTTTGAGGTACTGTGAAATTCACATTCAAAGTGGCTTTTTTGTAACAAAAAAGAAAAGTTAAGTAAATCTTTGTTTCAATAAACTGTCTTTGAATTTGTAAGGTCCGTTTTCTTTTATTTTTATTTTGTGTTATTTTCACTTATCAACAGACAATCACAACATATTGTTTACATTGCATTACTAAACAAAACATGACTTACAATGCATTACAATAAATTATTGATACAGAACTCGCAATTTTCTAATTTTCATTACTTATCATTACTTGAAGTATCTTTAGTTACAGAACGGTACCTTGATTACTTTCTACAACACTACAATATATTATCTCATAGAATTGGAACCTACAATCGGTGACAAAATTGTTGACACATTCACCTTTTTAACCCCTATTTTGTCCCTGTGACCCCTTTTTGTACCCTCCTAGCTCATCCTTTCAAAATATTAATAAAGAAAAAAAGAAAATACAACAACAACGACGACCACTGAAATTTTTAATGCTACAAAACAGCACGCTTTTTGGTGCCCAGAACTCTGGAAATCGCATTTGGGCGATTTCCGAGCTTCTAGATTTCAAATTTTTCTTCGGGGGGAAGGGGGGGGCACTCTGCCACACCCCTTCTAGGAGAAAGTTATGGCCCCTTTAGTTGTCACAGCCGCCTATCACACTTTCAGTGGCCGCTTGTAACTTAATATGTTATTGAAATCCCTGAGTACACTTTTTTCCAACACTTTTAATACATTGTTAATTGCAAAGACATCACATTACATACTCTACATCTGAAATTCATATTATTTTGTAATGTACATATGAAAAAACAACATGAAAAGAAAGAGCTCATTGTACATTGAGTGACATTGTTAGGATGTCTCGCCTTTTTGTCATGCAAAACTTAAACTTCCATACTTAATGTACCCATTCTTTCCATTAACCTTTTTACAGTGATATTCCCGTCTTCCTAACGTAAAGTAGTGATGTGTCATAAAAGGAGGCATTTTTGACAGGCGCTTAATTTCCGTGGTCATCCTGCTAATGTTCTTTTGTCTGGCACGCAGCTTCTTTGCCTTGTCTCTCCTCTGCATGTTTTTTTGCTGAAGTTTGTTTCGTTTTCGAGATATTACGTATGCAAAAAACCCTGTATTTGTTGTCACGTCAGCATGTGACCGCAAAGACGGTAATTTCACTTAAAATCCAGCAAAATATTGATCTTTTGCAACGTGTAACCTCAAAAAGTGTTGATGTCAGGTTAAAACCGTTAAAACTTTTATTTCACGTTAACGTGCGACCGCAAAGACGTTCAGTTCACTCAAATTACAGCCAGATGTTAATTTCCCGCAATGCGCAAGCTAGACAATGTTGATATCAGGTCATTTACAGAGACTTAAAATTTTGATTTCACATTATCACGCCACCGCAAGGACTTAAACCCTTAGGGTTTTACTTAGGGTTAGGGTTACCGCTCGAAACTAGGGCTAGCGTTGAAGGGTTACGGAACAAGGTTAGGCTTAGAGTTAACGCTTAGGGCTACCGCTTGAAACTAGGGTTACCGCTTAAAACTAGGGTTACCGCTTGAAACTAGGGTTACGGAACAAGGTTAGGCTTCGAGTTAACGCTTAGGGCTACCGCTTGAAACTAGGGTTACCGCTTGAAATAGGGTTACCGCTTGAAACTAGGGTTACGGAACAAGGTTAGGCTTAGAGTTAACGTTTAGTGTTACCGCTTGAAACTAGGGTTAGCGTTGAAGGGTGAGGGTTATTGCCGAGGGTTAGCGCTAGCGCTTCATTGTTAGGGTTACCGCTTCGGATAACGTTAGAGTTAAGGTCAGGACGCGTTAGGGTTAGTGCAGTGTTAGGCCAAGGAGAACAATCAAGATGTAACCTTAAAAAATGTTGATTTCAGGTTTTTAAAACCGTTAAAATTGTGATTTCACGTTATCACGCGACCGCAAAGACGTTAATTTCACTCAAATTACAGCCAGTTCACTTTACGCGATTTCGCGTTAAGGCATGACGGCAAGGATGTTGATTTCACTTCAAATCCAGCAAGCTGTTCATTTCACCCAGCACGTAAACTCGAAAACGTCGATTTCGGGCCTAAATAGGTTAAAATGTTGATTTCACTTTAAAGCATCACAGCAACTATCTCTATTTCATTTTAACTTATTTACACATCACCACAAAATTACATAATCACCTGACATTAGCGTGTTCCTACTAGTGGGACTTATCAGTAGAAGTGCCAACGAGTACAATGGGAGAGAAGGGTTGTTAGGATAATTGTCAATGTTTGGCTGAAAGTATGCTTCATGATCTCTATCCTATCAATGTACATGGTGCCCTTCATTTGAAAACCCGTAACCCATCGACACTTGCATCAAGCTGTCCGCTACCCACCCCTAATTTCCTGGGGCGGGTTGTTCGGATTAAAAGTTTACCGGAGTATTTATTTTTCTTATATAAAACTGTTTTTCACTGCTCATGTTTTGGGTAGTTTGAGCTTAGTCAAGTTCAAAACTGAGGAACGAACAGAGTAAACAGAAAACCTCCCCGAAAACTCAAGTCAAAATTCTCGCTAATCCTGGGTAAGCTTAATCGAGCTTTGCACAACCCAGCCCTGGCGTTGTTTTTGAAATATTTCAGAGTGAGCGAAAGCACAAAAATTATCCACCAGAATAAATTGAAAGTATGCAGAGTAGGTTAAATGGTAAGACAAAAAACTCCTGATGATGCTATATTTTTATGCCATTTAAACTATTGTACTTCAAACAATCGGCGACAAAATCGACACATTCACTTTTTTAACCCCTATTTTGTCCCTGTGATCCTTTTTGTCCTCCTAGCTTGTCCTTTCAGCCCCTCTTCCCCCCAGAGAATGTTGTGCAACGATTACTGTGATCTTGAGCTATCAACAAGCAACATTGATTGGGGGAGCAGAGTTTTCCACAGCTTATTGTGTGGTAAAAAGAGTGGTGTTGCATGTATTTGGTACATTAAATGTACTTTTGAAGATAATGTGTCAACTAACTATGTTGCCTGTTGTAGTTTTTTCACTTTCTCAGTCATTTTGTAAGTATTCTTTGAGCGACGACAACATGAACAAGATTCCATTGTTTTTGGCTTCTTTACAAACTGCAGCCGCTTTTTTATACAGTGACAATGCTTCTTTTTCCCTTGTTTCCACTTCTTCTGCTATGTCAGCTACTTTGCTTTTGTCAAATGCAATTTTGCTCTTGCAAATCAAGCGGAATGCATCTGTGTATGTATCCTCAGAGTCTGTTTTCAAGTCTGGTTTCTCCAGCCTTTGAACACAGCGTTCTGCTTCTTCAAGATCCAAAATACTGCTGGGACAACGATCAAAACCATTCTTTGAAAAACCAAGATGTAGACGTGCTTTGTCGGCAAAAACAAATCTGAGATAAAAGGAACTTCTAGGAATGTTATCCTGGTTTCTTCTGGCACAAAATCAATGACTGTGTTCCAAACAGGCATCAGTCTCTCTTTCTTGTTTTCCAGTAAGCCATCCTCGTACAACAAACAGTCAGCAATACGTTTCTGGCAAACAATCTGCTCTTCTGGGCTCTCTATGGTTGACACAATCATACTTGCTTCCTCAGCCAAGACCTTTGATTCAGGATACTTTTCTTCGTACACCAACTTTAAAGATTTCCTCGCCAGGGCCCTTGCTAGAATTCACGGACAATTTTCTCCCGCTCTCCAAGCATTTGTAATGGTATCATTCAACAAATGCATGGCTTTTTCACTCTCACCCTGAATGTTGTAACCGTAGGCAAGTTCAATCTGCACAAAGAGCTTAGTCACTGGGTCTTGAAAGCAATGGAGAAAAAATGCAGACCGTCGATTTAACTTTTCCCAGTCTCGGTTGTAAATATCATTTGTGAAAGTCTGCATGACAAGTTTGTAATGTTTTGGATACTTCAAAGTTGCTCGACAAACTGTTTCCGGAACAGAGTTACTAATGTCTTCCGTTTGCTTACTTGTGGCGAGGAAGTCTATGAAAGAACTTGCTACCTCCGGGTCTGTCTCGCTCAGCAAATTCAGAAATGCTGCAACAACTTCTGTTCCTTTGTAAACAACAGAATCAATAAGCATAGCAAGTTTAATCTCTTTCCTCTTCTGCTTTTTGACCTCCTTTACCTCTCTTTTCGACAGAATGCCTAGATCTTTCATCCTCCCAAGATAGGGCGTTGGGTTGAAATCCTTCTTCAAGGCGGACAGCTTCTAGAAAAATACTGTTCATATTCCATTACAGCCACCTGCTCTTTCTCCAGTTTCGCTTTCAATCTCAGCACTTCGTTCGTATCAAAGCTATCCTCGCAATTGCTTTTAAGTCGCTTGTTGAAAGACCAAGGTTTCTGAAACAAGTCTTAGCTTCAGAGCAAAAGCTTTGAAAATCGCCATTTTCCACTTCATCTTTTGGGGCAATATGACAAACCTCGTTTCGCAGCTCACGAAGGTGGTCTATTTCGTCATACTTCAAGGATTTCTGTTTTGTAAGTCAGCTCCAACTGAATCAGAGTACAGAATACAGTAAAACAGAATGGAGCAGTCAAACTGCGACGAATTGCCTTTAGCGATAGTTTTCAGCTCCTTCCTTTTACGTTGTCGATTGACAAATGACTCGTTTCAATATAAACCGCCTTCCGTCTTCCCTTCTGTCGCGCCATTTTGAACCATAAAACCTTCGCCATTCTTGTTTGAAACAGTTCTCTCAAAGCTCCCGAAAAAATCGTCATAACAATGTGTATCATTCGAAAATAGTTCAACTGTTCCTTTGAATACGGCATGACAAAGTCTTTGGCGAGTTGCAAAGGGTGTTTCCAGGACTGGCTTGCTGACACTGTTCACAGCCTCCTATGTTTTCATCATATGTGTACGCACGTCGCTCGTTGAGGTCGACGAGCCGCCATCTTGTCTCGTGATGCGAGCGAAACTGGGGAGAGTACAAAATGCCCGTGGGTAGGGGTGGTGGAGGGCAGGGCGGACGAAAAGACAAACATACGAAGACTGATGGAGAGTGGACGGACCTAAGGAGAGGAGGGTTCCAAGCACCTAGGGAGAAAGAACCTAGCATCCCCGTGCGTAGCAAACAGACATACAAAGAAGGCCCAAAAGACCACATAAGAGATGTAAACAAAGCAACAACAACAATTCATTATCGACCAGCCACAACGGCGGACTGCAATGGTCAGGCCAGCTGCAGTGGCGGAGAGAATCGTGGGGCGTGTGGACGTAGACTAAATAAGCGTCGCTAGACAAACGACCAAGATTCCTCCTAATCAACGAGTAGGGAACATCTGCGACGTTAGCGAAGCAAGGGAAACTGTTTGACCCCAAAACCGGCTTCCGCGGGAATGGAAACGAAGGCAATTAGTTACGAGAAAGACGTGCCCCAGCTGCGAACAGCGGGCTGAGAAAATTCCCGCGGTGATGGAGGTTAGACGGAAATGAAGTAACAGTACAAAATCGCGGGTTACGGGAAGGCAACAGGCAGCATGTGCGAGTACCGATTGGAGTTTGCAACGTGCATGAGTGCAATGACCATGACAACAGGTTCGTGTTCGATGTGCGTGACTCCACCTTTAGCAAGAAAAGTGATCGTGACGGCAGAGATGGCGAGTCCAGCATTCACAACAGCTTGTGGGAAACCACTGTTCTCGACAGCAGCGTTTCGGAGTTACGAGGTGATACAAAAGAGCAGCGTTGGGGAGTCCACCGTTCGTGGCCACAAATTTTAGCAAGTCTGGCATCCGGGTTGAAGGACAGAGCTCGAGACAGTACTTTAAGGTGGTCCAGCATTCTGTGCGGCAGCAGTGTTTCCATTGTTCTACATTTTGTATAGAAGCAATGTGAGAGGAAAGTGCTCCTGACCATGGGCGTAGCCAGCATTTTTCAAAGGGGGGTCACACTGACTCATACAGAGGGTACTCATCAGATTGTTACCTGAATATTGTAGGTTGTTTGCTTACAAAAAGGCTTACAAAGGGGGGTCACGGGCACCGCAGGACCCCCCCCCCCCCCCTGGCTACGCCCCTGCTCCTGACAGCAGCATATGGAAATCCAATGTTTGCAACAGTAGCGTTTACAGGTCCGGCGTACGAGACGGCTGCATTCACGTGACAAAACAATGAATATGAACCTCCAATACGTGGCCTTTGCGAGGGCATGCATTGTTCGGACCTGCGGCGATTGCGAGATGTGACGGCGGTGTGTGCTAGCGCAGTGATCAAGATTGCAGCGTATGTGCGAGTCCACTGAGCGCAACGTTCCATGAATGTGACTCGTGAGTCCAGTGAGCGTGACAGCAGCGTTCGTGACAGCTTTTAGGAGACTGCAGCATTGGCAAGTCCAGCATTCGTCACAGCAGCATTGGGAGTCTAATTTTTGCCACAGTAGCATTTGCGAATCCAGTTTACTTGAAAGCGGCATTTGGGACACCACTGTGCGTGACAGCTGGCAGCAAACTCTCGTCTACATCAGGCGAGTGCGGAGTTCGTGACCGCAGCAATTGCCAACCCCATTACGTGGCTGAGGTTTTGCGAGTGCAGTATTCGCAACCGCAGCGTTCAATTTCCTGCTCATACAGTAAGATCGAGTTGTCCAGCGATGTGTTCGTACAGAAGCTATGGAACTAGTGAAACAATGGGAGTCCAGTGGTCACCACAGCAACGTTTGCGAATCCAATGAATGGACAGGAGCAATCGATTGAGACGCCAACAGAATGCGTTGACAAAACCCATTACCTGACACGAGGTTTTGTGAGCGCAATGAATCGCAAACGGCAGCGTCTGCGAGTTTTCTCGTTCTACCAGCAGTGCCTTGCGAGTCCAGCGATGTTCCTAAAAGGAGGTATGTGAAACCCAGTGACAGCATTTGGGACAACAGTGGTCGCCACAGAAGCGCTGTCCAGTGTGCGTGACAACCGGCAGCAGTTAATAACTACAGAATGGCAGGGCCACTTTTGACCGTGAACCAAAACGAGCCGATCGTTCTGGCTCGGCAGTGATGTCAAGAAACGAGGAAGAAGTTGTTTTGGTTACAAGTGCTTGGGTTCATCTATTATAGCGGCCTCGTTTGGCTCGTTTGGCTACGTTTGGCTCGGCAGTGGATGTAAGAACGAGGAAGAAGTTGTTTTGGTAAGTTCCTTAAGTGTGGGTTTTAATATATTAAAGCGGGTCGTTTGGCTCGTTGGCTCGGCAGTGGATGTAAGAACGAGGAATAAGTTGTTTTGGCTTACGTGTTGGGTTCACAATTTTAGCGGGCTCGTTGGCCGTTTGGCCACACACACAGGCAGTGGATGTAAGAACGAGACATAAGTGTTTTGGTTAAGTGTTGGGTTCACATATTGGGTTCACATAATTTAGCGGCCTTCGTGGGCTCGTTTGGCTCGGCAGCTGGAGTAATTGAGCTACACGAGGCCAAAACGAGCCGGCTTGTTTGGTGCCTGGTCTAAAAGTGGCCCTGGATTCTGTAGTGTACGCCCAATTGGAAGTTGTAATTGAAAGTCTTCAATCGAGGCGAGTGCAGCTTTCGTATATGACCGCCAAGCAAGTGTGCAAACCCCATTACGTGGCTGGGGTGCTTCGCGAGTGTGCGGTGATTCGGTAGCTGCAGCGTTTTGCGAAGTCCCCTGTTCCTACCAGTAGTCTGTAGAGCTCAGCGAAACTTCGTCGCCAGAACGCGTGGTGAGCAGAAACCCTCCAGTGACAGCTAATTTAAAAGTCCACTGGTCCGCGACGTGTAGGGGTAAGGCCATGTCCAGTTGACCAGCGGGCGAGTACGCAGTCTGATGGTCGTCGGTGACAAACACAGGATTGCGAGGGCCGTGTGCATTTGAGACAGGGAGTGCTCCCAGGGCCGAGTCTTCGTAAACACCACTCTAGTTCGAGACAGCCAGCGACGGGCAAAGCCAGTCTAGCTAGGTAAGTGCAGTATGTTTCAGTTCACATCAATCAAGGCTGAAACAGGCGAAATGGGTTCATGATATTCGAAGAAGCCATCGCGTGTTGTACAGACAAGCTAAACAAACCGAAAATTGCGCACAGTGAAACCAAGCGATAAATAGCAAATAATGCACCAGGAAAAATACCGTTTCGATACGAAAATGCGAGAGACGACGTACCAGACGAAACACCCCCAGCGCAGAGCTTATGTACCCGAGTGATGAAACGAAGGCCGACGGCTTGCCTAAAAAAACCGAACTTGACACCAAAAATCTGTTCACCCCTAGCCCTGCTTTGCGGGCTCAGATAATTAATGCAGTGCTCGAATTCATGTTCGGTTGTCACTGTCTCGGTTTGATGTTAGTTAGTCGATGCTTCGGAAAGCAAGCATGTGTTGTGAAGGGGTCTATTGTTTATGTGTCCGAATAAAAAAAAATTGATTCTCCACGAGAACAATTACATCAGCTTCTCTATTAGTGACAAAGCAAAAATGTCGTTACCATTACTGGGAAAATTCAGGAAAACATTTGTAGTTCGAAAACTTGTTGGTTTAGTACCCGAACAACCCAAATTCCTCACATGTTTTCAGCCTGGCGAGCAGCCCATATACGTCTGCACATGCCTATTATGTTTTTCCGCAAGGTCTTACAACGCACGTCAAGTTGCGACCTCACTCATCTCTAAGCCTGGTTCACACTTGTGCGATAAGCTATAACACAAGCGACAT
>JAHPZR010017605.1:0-24237 GCA_019787425.1 Platygyra sinensis
GGGAGCTACAAGGTCGGTATGAAAGCGTCATGTGGGGAGGGGAGGAGTGGTTGATCGTCATCAGAGCAACTACATTAAAACATTTAATTTGGAATAAGCTCAGAGTGCATCTCATCTTTATTTCAGTAGAGTAAACGTTAATTGTGTTAATCTGAGTCAGCGAATTGAGATGAAACCTACTTTCTAAGAATTTGAAGCATCGGGAAAAAAGAAGGAGTCAGCCAATAAAGCTAATTAAGGGCGCTGCGTTTTGCCGTGAAAACTTGAAAACAGCTGCAAAACTACAATGCCGTTGTCTTCCTCGGCTGCTTCTCTAGAAAACGAATGTCAAAGGCCTGTTTATCGTGTAACGTATATTACATATGGACCCTGCATCGCAAAATTCGTTTTGGACAACAAGTAATTTTTCGTACAACCGGAAGTTAATACTATTTTTTGTGTCAACACTACTCATGTACAGTACTCGGCCGAAAAAAATGGCTGTTTGGTCGTATTCTCAGTCATGTTTCCTAGAAAACCGTACATATAGGTTCAAAACAGTGATCTCTAATGTTATAAAGTGTTTTTAAGCCAAATTGTAAAGGTTTTATAGGTGTTTCAACAGTACTCGGCAAATAATTGGAAAAGTAATTGGTTCACAATAAATCTTTCTCTCACTTGCCGTTGAGTACTGTTGAAAAGCTATTAAATATAGGGTAATTTAGCATTCTGAAGTGTCAATAACCTTCTAAATAACATTTGAATTAATTTGAGTTAGCTTAACGAGGCAGGTAGCTCGAAATTGAACACAAAATGACACGAAAGCTTGCGAGAAATGTCACAATGTAAGGGCACTTCCGGTTTGGTTGTGAAACTCAATCAAGTTTCTTAACAAGTATTACCTGTTGTTATTGTTAAAATAAATGACATCCCTTTGCTAGGAATTTACTGTCTTTTTTTTATCTGCGATCGGGGTTATGGCACGCTGAAAAATCAAACTTACAACAGGAAGAATAATGCCTTTCTCATTTAAGATTTTGATCGACCTAATCTTTGGAAGCCAAGCCAGCATCAATGCCCCTTGACATGCTTTCGCAAAATGTACAAAACCATAATGAACAGGAAAAATTAAACAACCTAAAGCATTACTTGTGCCTCCGAAGTCAATGTCATCACGAAATAAAACAAATCAGGGAGTCCTTTTTCTGATTTTCCCACTGAACATATCATAGTCTCTTCAAGTCACGCAAATACAATCCTCGACAAAAGTCCTTGGCACGCCTGGATCAGGTAACTGGAACATGCGTTGACAAGCTATTTTGCAAACAATAACTAATGGCATCACTGGAATAAGGGACCCCCTTCCCCCCTGACAATGTTGGAAACGAGCAATGACAACTTCATCACGATAAACAACATTGAATTGGGGGGAGGGGGGCGAACTGATAAATTTCCTTGACAGATACTGCAAAAGTGGGCAAGCGTGCCAAGACTTTTGTCGAGGATTGTATTTTGGTGGAAACTGTTATACAGCCGAACTTGCGATTCTCTAGCTTTATAGTAGAAGTGAATTTTACCGATTTGATGATTGCAATAGTTCGTATAGTTAGTTAAAGCTTCAAAATAATTGTGGGTGATGTTGGCAATGAGGGGGGGAGCTACAAGGTCGGTATGAAAGCGTCATGTGGGGAGGGGAGGAGTGGTTGATCGTCATCAGAGCAACTACATTAAAACATTTAATTTGGAATAAGCTCAGAGTGCATCTCATCTTTATTTCAGTAGAGTAAACGTTAATTGTGTTAATCTGAGTCAGCGAATTGAGATGAAACCTACTTTCTAAGAATTTGAAGCATCGGGAAAAAAGAAGGAGTCAGCCAATAAAGCTAATTAAGGGCGCTGCGTTTTGCCGTGAAAACTTGAAAACAGCTGCAAAACTACAATGCCGTTGTCTTCCTCGGCTGCTTCTCTAGAAAACGAATGTCAAAGGCCTGTTTATCGTGTAACGTATATTACATATGGACCCTGCATCGCAAAATTCGTTTTGGACAACAAGTAATTTTTCGTACAACCGGAAGTTAATACTATTTTTTGTGTCAACACTACTCATGTACAGTACTCGGCCGAAAAAAATGGCTGTTTGGTCGTATTCTCAGTCATGTTTCCTAGAAAACCGTACATATAGGTTCAAAACAGTGATCTCTAATGTTATAAAGTGTTTTTAAGCCAAATTGTAAAGGTTTTATAGGTGTTTCAACAGTACTCGGCAAATAATTGGAAAAGTAATTGGTTCACAATAAATCTTTCTCTCACTTGCCGTTGAGTACTGTTGAAAAGCTATTAAATATAGGGTAATTTAGCATTCTGAAGTGTCAATAACCTTCTAAATAACATTTGAATTAATTTGAGTTAGCTTAACGAGGCAGGTAGCTCGAAATTGAACACAAAATGACACGAAAGCTTGCGAGAAATGTCACAATGTAAGGGCACTTCCGGTTTGGTTGTGAAACTCAATCAAGTTTCTTAACAAGTATTACCTGTTGTTATTGTTAAAATAAATGACATCCCTTTGCTAGGAATTTACTGTCTTTTTTTTATCTGCGATCGGGGTTATGGCACGCTGAAAAATCAAACTTACAACAGGAAGAATAATGCCTTTCTCATTTAAGATTTTGATCGACCTAATCTTTGGAAGCCAAGCCAGCATCAATGCCCCTTGACATGCTTTCGCAAAATGTACAAAACCATAATGAACAGGAAAAATTAAACAACCTAAAGCATTACTTGTGCCTCCGAAGTCAATGTCATCACGAAATAAAACAAATCAGGGAGTCCTTTTTCTGATTTTCCCACTGAACATATCATAGTCTCTTCAAGTCACGCAAATACAATCCTCGACAAAAGTCCTTGGCACGCCTGGATCAGGTAACTGGAACATGCGTTGACAAGCTATTTTGCAAACAATAACTAATGGCATCACTGGAATAAGGGACCCCCTTCCCCCCTGACAATGTTGGAAACGAGCAATGACAACTTCATCACGATAAACAACATTGAATTGGGGGGAGGGGGGCGAACTGATAAATTTCCTTGACAGATACTGCAAAAGTGGGCAAGCGTGCCAAGACTTTTGTCGAGGATTGTATTTTGGTGGAAACTGTTATACAGCCGAACTTGCGATTCTCTAGCTTTATAGTAGAAGTGAACTTTACCGATTTGATGATTGCAATAGTTCGTATAGTTAGTTAAAGCTTCAAAATAATTGTGGGTGATGTTGGCAATGAGGGGGGGAGCTACAAGGTCGGTATGAAAGCGTCATGTGGGGAGGGGAGGAGTGGTTGATCGTCATCAGAGCAACTACATTAAAACATTTAATTTGGAATAAGCTCAGAGTGCATCTCATCTTTATTTCAGTAGAGTAAACGTTAATTGTGTTAATCTGAGTCAGCGAATTGAGATGAAACCTACTTTCTAAGAATTTGAAGCATCGGGAAAAAAGAAGGAGTCAGCCAATAAAGCTAATTAAGGGCGCTGCGTTTTGCCGTGAAAACTTGAAAACAGCTGCAAAACTACAATGCCGTTGTCTTCCTCGGCTGCTTCTCTAGAAAACGAATGTCAAAGGCCTGTTTATCGTGTAACGTATATTACATATGGACCCTGCATCGCAAAATTCGTTTTGGACAACAAGTAATTTTTCGTACAACCGGAAGTTAATACTATTTTTTGTGTCAACACTACTCATGTACAGTACTCGGCCGAAAAAAATGGCTGTTTGGTCGTATTCTCAGTCATGTTTCCTAGAAAACCGTACATATAGGTTCAAAACAGTGATCTCTAATGTTATAAAGTGTTTTTAAGCCAAATTGTAAAGGTTTTATAGGTGTTTCAACAGTACTCGGCAAATAATTGGAAAAGTAATTGGTTCACAATAAATCTTTCTCTCACTTGCCGTTGAGTACTGTTGAAAAGCTATTAAATATAGGGTAATTTAGCATTCTGAAGTGTCAATAACCTTCTAAATAACATTTGAATTAATTTGAGTTAGCTTAACGAGGCAGGTAGCTCGAAATTGAACACAAAATGACACGAAAGCTTGCGAGAAATGTCACAATGTAAGGGCACTTCCGGTTTGGTTGTGAAACTCAATCAAGTTTCTTAACAAGTATTACCTGTTGTTATTGTTAAAATAAATGACATCCCTTTGCTAGGAATTTACTGTCTTTTTTTTATCTGCGATCGGGGTTATGGCACGCTGAAAAATCAAACTTACAACAGGAAGAATAATGCCTTTCTCATTTAAGATTTTGATCGACCTAATCTTTGGAAGCCAAGCCAGCATCAATGCCCCTTGACATGCTTTCGCAAAATGTACAAAACCATAATGAACAGGAAAAATTAAACAACCTAAAGCATTACTTGTGCCTCCGAAGTCAATGTCATCACGAAATAAAACAAATCAGGGAGTCCTTTTTCTGATTTTCCCACTGAACATATCATAGTCTCTTCAAGTCACGCAAATACAATCCTCGACAAAAGTCCTTGGCACGCCTGGATCAGGTAACTGGAACATGCGTTGACAAGCTATTTTGCAAACAATAACTAATGGCATCACTGGAATAAGGGACCCCCTTCCCCCCTGACAATGTTGGAAACGAGCAATGACAACTTCATCACGATAAACAACATTGAATTGGGGGGAGGGGGGCGAACTGATAAATTTCCTTGACAAATACTGCAAAAGTGGGCAAGCGTGCCAAGACTTTTGTCGAGGATTGTATTTTGGTGGAAACTGTTATACAGCCGAACTTGCGATTCTCTAGCTTTATAGTAGAAGTGAACTTTACCGATTTGATGATTGCAATAGTTCGTATAGTTAGTTAAAGCTTCAAAATAATTGTGGGTGATGTTGGCAATGAGGGGGGGAGCTACAAGGTCGGTATGAAAGCGTCATGTGGGGAGGGGAGGAGTGGTTGATCGTCATCAGAGCAACTACATTAAAACATTTAATTTGGAATAAGCTCAGAGTGCATCTCATCTTTATTTCAGTAGAGTAAACGTTAATTGTGTTAATCTGAGTCAGCGAATTGAGATGAAACCTACTTTCTAAGAATTTGAAGCATCGGGAAAAAAGAAGGAGTCAGCCAATAAAGCTAATTAAGGGCGCTGCGTTTTGCCGTGAAAACTTGAAAACAGCTGCAAAACTACAATGCCGTTGTCTTCCTCGGCTGCTTCTCTAGAAAACGAATGTCAAAGGCCTGTTTATCGTGTAACGTATATTACATATGGACCCTGCATCGCAAAATTCGTTTTGGACAACAAGTAATTTTTCGTACAACCGGAAGTTAATACTATTTTTTGTGTCAACACTACTCATGTACAGTACTCGGCCGAAAAAAATGGCTGTTTGGTCGTATTCTCAGTCATGTTTCCTAGAAAACCGTACATATAGGTTCAAAACAGTGATCTCTAATGTTATAAAGTGTTTTTAAGCCAAATTGTAAAGGTTTTATAGGTGTTTCAACAGTACTCGGCAAATAATTGGAAAAGTAATTGGTTCACAATAAATCTTTCTCTCACTTGCCGTTGAGTACTGTTGAAAAGCTATTAAATATAGGGTAATTTAGCATTCTGAAGTGTCAATAACCTTCTAAATAACATTTGAATTAATTTGAGTTAGCTTAACGAGGCAGGTAGCTCGAAATTGAACACAAAATGACACGAAAGCTTGCGAGAAATGTCACAATGTAAGGGCACTTCCGGTTTGGTTGTGAAACTCAATCAAGTTTCTTAACAAGTATTACCTGTTGTTATTGTTAAAATAAATGACATCCCTTTGCTAGGAATTTACTGTCTTTTTTTTATCTGCGATCGGGGTTATGGCACGCTGAAAAATCAAACTTACAACAGGAAGAATAATGCCTTTCTCATTTAAGATTTTGATCGACCTAATCTTTGGAAGCCAAGCCAGCATCAATGCCCCTTGACATGCTTTCGCAAAATGTACAAAACCATAATGAACAGGAAAAATTAAACAACCTAAAGCATTACTTGTGCCTCCGAAGTCAATGTCATCACGAAATAAAACAAATCAGGGAGTCCTTTTTCTGATTTTCCCACTGAACATATCATAGTCTCTTCAAGTCACGCAAATACAATCCTCGACAAAAGTCCTTGGCACGCCTGGATCAGGTAACTGGAACATGCGTTGACAAGCTATTTTGCAAACAATAACTAATGGCATCACTGGAATAAGGGACCCCCTTCCCCCCTGACAATGTTGGAAACGAGCAATGACAACTTCATCACGATAAACAACATTGAATTGGGGGGAGGGGGGCGAACTGATAAATTTCCTTGACAAATACTGCAAAAGTGGGCAAGCGTGCCAAGACTTTTGTCGAGGATTGTATTTTGGTGGAAACTGTTATACAGCCGAACTTGCGATTCTCTAGCTTTATAGTAGAAGTGAACTTTACCGATTTGATGATTGCAATAGTTCGTATAGTTAGTTAAAGCTTCAAAATAATTGTGGGTGATGTTGGCAATGAGGGGGGGGAGCTACAAGGTCGGTATGAAAGCGTCATGTGGGGAGGGGAGGAGTGGTTGATCGTCATCAGAGCAACTACATTAAAACATTTAATTTGGAATAAGCTCAGAGTGCATCTCATCTTTATTTCAGTAGAGTAAACGTTAATTGTGTTAATCTGAGTCAGCGAATTGAGATGAAACCTACTTTCTAAGAATTTGAAGCATCGGGAAAAAAGAAGGAGTCAGCCAATAAAGCTAATTAAGGGCGCTGCGTTTTGCCGTGAAAACTTGAAAACAGCTGCAAAACTACAATGCCGTTGTCTTCCTCGGCTGCTTCTCTAGAAAACGAATGTCAAAGGCCTGTTTATCGTGTAACGTATATTACATATGGACCCTGCATCGCAAAATTCGTTTTGGACAACAAGTAATTTTTCGTACAACCGGAAGTTAATACTATTTTTTGTGTCAACACTACTCATGTACAGTACTCGGCCGAAAAAAATGGCTGTTTGGTCGTATTCTCAGTCATGTTTCCTAGAAAACCGTACATATAGGTTCAAAACAGTGATCTCTAATGTTATAAAGTGTTTTTAAGCCAAATTGTAAAGGTTTTATAGGTGTTTCAACAGTACTCGGCAAATAATTGGAAAAGTAATTGGTTCACAATAAATCTTTCTCTCACTTGCCGTTGAGTACTGTTGAAAAGCTATTAAATATAGGGTAATTTAGCATTCTGAAGTGTCAATAACCTTCTAAATAACATTTGAATTAATTTGAGTTAGCTTAACGAGGCAGGTAGCTCGAAATTGAACACAAAATGACACGAAAGCTTGCGAGAAATGTCACAATGTAAGGGCACTTCCGGTTTGGTTGTGAAACTCAATCAAGTTTCTTAACAAGTATTACCTGTTGTTATTGTTAAAATAAATGACATCCCTTTGCTAGGAATTTACTGTCTTTTTTTTATCTGCGATCGGGGTTATGGCACGCTGAAAAATCAAACTTACAACAGGAAGAATAATGCCTTTCTCATTTAAGATTTTGATCGACCTAATCTTTGGAAGCCAAGCCAGCATCAATGCCCCTTGACATGCTTTCGCAAAATGTACAAAACCATAATGAACAGGAAAAATTAAACAACCTAAAGCATTACTTGTGCCTCCGAAGTCAATGTCATCACGAAATAAAACAAATCAGGGAGTCCTTTTTCTGATTTTCCCACTGAACATATCATAGTCTCTTCAAGTCACGCAAATACAATCCTCGACAAAAGTCCTTGGCACGCCTGGATCAGGTAACTGGAACATGCGTTGACAAGCTATTTTGCAAACAATAACTAATGGCATCACTGGAATAAGGGACCCCCTTCCCCCCTGACAATGTTGGAAACGAGCAATGACAACTTCATCACGATAAACAACATTGAATTGGGGGGAGGGGGGCGAACTGATAAATTTCCTTGACAGATACTGCAAAAGTGGGCAAGCGTGCCAAGACTTTTGTCGAGGATTGTATTTTGGTGGAAACTGTTATACAGCCGAACTTGCGATTCTCTAGCTTTATAGTAGAAGTGAACTTTACCGATTTGATGATTGCAATAGTTCGTATAGTTAGTTAAAGCTTCAAAATAATTGTGGGTGATGTTGGCAATGAGGGGGGGAGCTACAAGGTCGGTATGAAAGCGTCATGTGGGGAGGGGAGGAGTGGTTGATCGTCATCAGAGCAACTACATTAAAACGGTGGCTGAACCAACAGTTTTTTGATACCTCTGTTTCACATTTACATTTTTCTCTGAAACCCTTTGATCCTTTGGTCACCAAAAATGGCCAGCAAGCAAGGTTGAACAACACAAACTTCAACTTTTTGATAATTAAGCATGACGTATGTACCGTTTGACCATGGCAACAATGAATCAAAATATAATCAGGTGTTTAAATCGCGTTTTGTTTATTTGCAGAAAATCTAGTCATTTAGATTTGCTTTATAATTTGCATGCAACAAGCTGGTAACCGATACTCGCAAAGTTTTTAGCGCCTATTTTAATAATAATTTAACAACAGATCTTTAATTATCCCTCTTTGAAGGTTCACTGCATATCTGAATTTCCTTTGTTAAAGTTCAATTTTTTTTCAATCCTCCAGTTACTTATTTCCTAAAGTATTTTCGTGCCAAATTTCGTGAAATTCTAATGAGTGGTTCTCGAGAAATAGCGCCTCGAGAAGTCAATTTTTCACTCAATCGCCACTTTTTTCGACTACTACGCATGCGCTGCATTTAACTGGGTTTCTTTTAGGCACTAAAGACAATTAGCAGAAGGCTGAGTGCCTTTCTTTTGGCATCGTTTTAACCGCTTTCCTAACACTACCCTTGTAAATAAACAGAAGTAAAACCATCAAATTTTCAATACAATTTTGTGTTTGTTCATTTTGTGTAGAAAATATAGTACAGAGATAGCGCAAGGACAATTTGAAGCCAACAATTGAAAAATGATCCGCTCCTATTTTTTAATTTAATTTGGAATAAGCTCAGAGTGCATCTCATCTTTATCTCAGTAGAGTAAATGTAAATTGTGTTTATCTGAGTCAGCGAATTGAGATGAAACCTACTTTCTAAGAATTTGAAGCATCGGGAAAAAAGAAGGAGTCAGTGAATAAAGGGCGCTGCGTTTTGCCGTGAAAACTCTAAAACAGCTGCAAAACTACAATGCCGTTGTCTTCCTCGGCTGCTTCTCTAGAAAACGAATGTCAAAGGCCTGTTTATCGTGTAGCATATATTACATGTGGACCCTGCATCGCAAAATTCGTTTTGGACAACAAGTAATTTTTCGGACAACCGGAAGTTAATACTATTTTTTGTGTCAACACTACTCATGTACAGTACTCGGCCGAAAAAAATGACTGTTTGGTCGTATTCTCAGTCATGTTTGCTAGAAAACCGTACATATAGGTTCAAAACAGTGATCTTTAATGTTATAAAGTGTTTTTAAGCCAAATTGTAAAGGTTTTATAGGTGTTTCAACAGTACTCGGCAAATAATTGAAAAAGTAATTGGTTTACAATAAATCTTTCTCTCATTTGCCGTTGAGTACTGTTGAAAAGCTATTAAATATAGGGTAATTTAGCATTCTGAAGTGTCGATAACCTTCTAAATAACATTTGAATTAATTTGAGTTAGTTTAACGAGGCAGGTAGCTCGAAATTGAACACAAAATGACACGAAAGCTTGCGAGAAATGTCACAGTGTAAGGACACTTCCGGTTTGGTTGTGAAACTCAATTCAAGTTTCTTAACAAGTATTACCTGTTGTTATTGTTAAAATAAATGACATCCATCTGCTAGGAACTCACTGTCCTTTTTTATCTGCGATCGGGGTTATGGCACGCTGAAAAAACAAACTTACAACTGCAAGAATAATGCCTTTCTCATTTAAGATTTTGATCGACCTTCTTTGGAAGCTAAGCCAGCATCAATGCGCCTTGACGTGCTTTCGCAAAATGTACAAAACCATAATGAACAGGAAAAATTAAACAACCTAAAGCATTGCTAGTGCCGCCGAAGTCAATGCCATCACAAAATAACACAAATCAGGGAGTCCTTTTTCTGATTTTCCCACTGAACATATCATAGTCTCTTCTAGTCACGCAAATACAATCCTCGACAAAAGTCCTTGGCACACCTGGATCAGGTAACTGGAACATGCGTTGACAAGCTATTTTGCAAACAATAACTAATGGCATCACTGGAATAAGGGACCCCCTTCCCCCCTGACAATGTTGGAAACGAGCAATGACAACTTCATCACGATAAGCAACATTGAATTGGGGGGAGGGGGGCGAACTGATAAATTTCCTTAACAGATACTGCAAAAGTGGGCAAGCGTGCCAAGACTTTTGTCGAGGATTGTATTTTGGTGGAAACTGTTATACAGCCGAACTTGCGATTCTCTAGCTTTATAGTAGAAGTGAATTTTACCGATTTGATGATTGCAATAGTTCGTATAGTTAGTTAAAGCTTCAGAACAATTGTGGGTGATGTTGGTAATGAGAGGGGGGAGCTACAAGGTCGGTATGAAAGCATCATGTGGGGAGGGGAGGAGTGGTTGATCGTCATCAGAGCAACTACATTAAAACATTTAATTTGGAATAAGCTCAGAGTGCATCTCATCTTTATCTCAGTAGAGTAAATGTAAATTGTGTTTATCTGAGTCAGCGAATTGAGATGAAACCTACTTTCTAAGAATTTGAAGCATCGGGAAAAAAGAAGGAGTCAGTGAATAAAGGGCGCTGCGTTTTGCCGTGAAAACTCTAAAACAGCTGCAAAACTACAATGCCGTTGTCTTCCTCGGCTGCTTCTCTAGAAAACGAATGTCAAAGGCCTGTTTATCGTGTAGCATATATTACATGTGGACCCTGCATCGCAAAATTCGTTTTGGACAACAAGTAATTTTTCGGACAACCGGAAGTTAATACTATTTTTTGTGTCAACACTACTCATGTACAGTACTCGGCCGAAAAAAATGACTGTTTGGTCGTATTCTCAGTCATGTTTGCTAGAAAACCGTACATATAGGTTCAAAACAGTGATCTTTAATGTTATAAAGTGTTTTTAAGCCAAATTGTAAAGGTTTTATAGGTGTTTCAACAGTACTCGGCAAATAATTGAAAAAGTAATTGGTTTACAATAAATCTTTCTCTCATTTGCCGTTGAGTACTGTTGAAAAGCTATTAAATATAGGGTAATTTAGCATTCTGAAGTGTCGATAACCTTCTAAATAACATTTGAATTAATTTGAGTTAGTTTAACGAGGCAGGTAGCTCGAAATTGAACACAAAATGACACGAAAGCTTGCGAGAAATGTCACAGTGTAAGGACACTTCCGGTTTGGTTGTGAAACTCAATTCAAGTTTCTTAACAAGTATTACCTGTTGTTATTGTTAAAATAAATGACATCCATCTGCTAGGAACTCACTGTCCTTTTTTATCTGCGATCGGGGTTATGGCACGCTGAAAAAACAAACTTACAACTGCAAGAATAATGCCTTTCTCATTTAAGATTTTGATCGACCTTCTTTGGAAGCTAAGCCAGCATCAATGCGCCTTGACGTGCTTTCGCAAAATGTACAAAACCATAATGAACAGGAAAAATTAAACAACCTAAAGCATTGCTAGTGCCGCCGAAGTCAATGCCATCACAAAATAACACAAATCAGGGAGTCCTTTTTCTGATTTTCCCACTGAACATATCATAGTCTCTTCTAGTCACGCAAATACAATCCTCGACAAAAGTCCTTGGCACACCTGGATCAGGTAACTGGAACATGCGTTGACAAGCTATTTTGCAAACAATAACTAATGGCATCACTGGAATAAGGGACCCCCTTCCCCCCTGACAATGTTGGAAACGAGCAATGACAACTTCATCACGATAAGCAACATTGAATTGGGGGGAGGGGGGCGAACTGATAAATTTCCTTAACAGATACTGCAAAAGTGGGCAAGCGTGCCAAGACTTTTGTCGAGGATTGTATTTTGGTGGAAACTGTTATACAGCCGAACTTGCGATTCTCTAGCTTTATAGTAGAAGTGAATTTTACCGATTTGATGATTGCAATAGTTCGTATAGTTAGTTAAAGCTTCAGAACAATTGTGGGTGATGTTGGTAATGAGAGGGGGGAGCTACAAGGTCGGTATGAAAGCATCATGTGGGGAGGGGAGGAGTGGTTGATCGTCATCAGAGCAACTACATTAAAACATTTAATTTGGAATAAGCTCAGAGTGCATCTCATCTTTATCTCAGTAGAGTAAATGTAAATTGTGTTTATCTGAGTCAGCGAATTGAGATGAAACCTACTTTCTAAGAATTTGAAGCATCGGGAAAAAAGAAGGAGTCAGTGAATAAAGGGCGCTGCGTTTTGCCGTGAAAACTCTAAAACAGCTGCAAAACTACAATGCCGTTGTCTTCCTCGGCTGCTTCTCTAGAAAACGAATGTCAAAGGCCTGTTTATCGTGTAGCATATATTACATGTGGACCCTGCATCGCAAAATTCGTTTTGGACAACAAGTAATTTTTCGGACAACCGGAAGTTAATACTATTTTTTGTGTCAACACTACTCATGTACAGTACTCGGCCGAAAAAAATGACTGTTTGGTCGTATTCTCAGTCATGTTTGCTAGAAAACCGTACATATAGGTTCAAAACAGTGATCTTTAATGTTATAAAGTGTTTTTAAGCCAAATTGTAAAGGTTTTATAGGTGTTTCAACAGTACTCGGCAAATAATTGAAAAAGTAATTGGTTTACAATAAATCTTTCTCTCATTTGCCGTTGAGTACTGTTGAAAAGCTATTAAATATAGGGTAATTTAGCATTCTGAAGTGTCGATAACCTTCTAAATAACATTTGAATTAATTTGAGTTAGTTTAACGAGGCAGGTAGCTCGAAATTGAACACAAAATGACACGAAAGCTTGCGAGAAATGTCACAGTGTAAGGACACTTCCGGTTTGGTTGTGAAACTCAATTCAAGTTTCTTAACAAGTATTACCTGTTGTTATTGTTAAAATAAATGACATCCATCTGCTAGGAACTCACTGTCCTTTTTTATCTGCGATCGGGGTTATGGCACGCTGAAAAAACAAACTTACAACTGCAAGAATAATGCCTTTCTCATTTAAGATTTTGATCGACCTTCTTTGGAAGCTAAGCCAGCATCAATGCGCCTTGACGTGCTTTCGCAAAATGTACAAAACCATAATGAACAGGAAAAATTAAACAACCTAAAGCATTGCTAGTGCCGCCGAAGTCATGCCATCACAAAATAACACAAATCAGGACTCCCTGATTTGTGTTATTTTGTGATGGCATTGACTTCGGCGGCACTAGCAATGCTTTAGGTTGTTTAATTTTTCCTGTTCATTATGGTTTTGTACATTTTGCGAAAGCACGTCAAGGCGCATTGATGCTGGCTTAGCTTCCAAAGAAGGTCGATCAAAATCTTAAATGAGAAAGGCATTATTCTTGCAGTTGTAAGTTTGTTTTTTCAGCGTGCCATAACCCCGATCGCAGATAAAAAAGGACAGTGAGTTCCTAGCAGATGGATGTCATTTATTTTAACAATAACAACAGGTAATACTTGTTAAGAAACTTGAATTGAGTTTCACAACCAAACCGGAAGTGTCCTTACACTGTGACATTTCTCGCAAGCTTTCGTGTCATTTTGTGTTCAATTTCGAGCTACCTGCCTCGTTAAACTAACTCAAATTAATTCAAATGTTATTTAGAAGGTTATCGACACTTCAGAATGCTAAATTACCCTATATTTAATAGCTTTTCAACAGTACTCAACGGCAAGTGAGAGAAAGATTTATTGTAAACCAATTACTTTTTCAATTATTTGCCGAGTACTGTTGAAACACCTATAAAACCTTTACAATTTGGCTTAAAAACACTTTATAACATTAAAGATCACTGTTTTGAACCTATATGTACGGTTTTCTAGCAAACATGACTGAGAATACGACCAAACAGTCATTTTTTTCGGCCGAGTACTGTACATGAGTAGTGTTGACACAAAAAATAGTATTAACTTCCGGTTGTCCGAAAAATTACTTGTTGTCCAAAACGAATTTTGCGATGCAGGGTCCACATGTAATATATGCTACACGATAAACAGGCCTTTGACATTCGTTTTCTAGAGAAGCAGCCGAGGAAGACAACGGCATTGTAGTTTTGCAGCTGTTTTAGAGTTTTCACGGCAAAACGCAGCGCCCTTTATTCACTGACTCCTTCTTTTTTCCCGATGCTTCAAATTCTTAGAAAGTAGGTTTCATCTCAATTCGCTGACTCAGATAAACACAATTTACATTTACTCTACTGAGATAAAGATGAGATGCACTCTGAGCTTATTCCAAATTAAATGTTTTAATGTAGTTGCTCTGATGACGATCAACCACTCCTCCCCTCCCCACATGATGCTTTCATACCGACCTTGTAGCTCCCCCCTCTCATTACCAACATCACCCACAATTGTTCTGAAGCTTTAACTAACTATACGAACTATTGCAATCATCAAATCGGTAAAATTCACTTCTACTATAAAGCTAGAGAATCGCAAGTTCGGCTGTATAACAGTTTCCACCAAAATACAATCCTCGACAAAAGTCTTGGCACGCTTGCCCACTTTTGCAGTATCTGTTAAGGAAATTTATCAGTTCGCCCCCCTCCCCCCAATTCAATGTTGCTTATCGTGATGAAGTTGTCATTGCTCGTTTCCAACATTGTCAGGGGGGAAGGGGGTCCCTTATTCCAGTGATGCCATTAGTTATTGTTTGCAAAATAGCTTGTCAACGCATGTTCCAGTTACCTGATCCAGGTGTGCCAAGGACTTTTGTCGAGGATTGTATTTGCGTGACTAGAAGAGACTATGATATGTTCAGTGGGAAAATCAGAAAAAGGACTCCCTGATTTGTGTTATTTTGTGATGGCATTGACTTCGGCGGCACTAGCAATGCTTTAGGTTGTTTAATTTTTCCTGTTCATTATGGTTTTGTACATTTTGCGAAAGCACGTCAAGGCGCATTGATGCTGGCTTAGCTTCCAAAGAAGGTCGATCAAAATCTTAAATGAGAAAGGCATTATTCTTGCAGTTGTAAGTTTGTTTTTTCAGCGTGCCATAACCCCGATCGCAGATAAAAAAGGACAGTGAGTTCCTAGCAGATGGATGTCATTTATTTTAACAATAACAACAGGTAATACTTGTTAAGAAACTTGAATTGAGTTTCACAACCAAACCGGAAGTGTCCTTACACTGTGACATTTCTCGCAAGCTTTCGTGTCATTTTGTGTTCAATTTCGAGCTACCTGCCTCGTTAAACTAACTCAAATTAATTCAAATGTTATTTAGAAGGTTATCGACACTTCAGAATGCTAAATTACCCTATATTTAATAGCTTTTCAACAGTACTCAACGGCAAATGAGAGAAAGATTTATTGTAAACCAATTACTTTTTCAATTATTTGCCGAGTACTGTTGAAACACCTATAAAACCTTTACAATTTGGCTTAAAAACACTTTATAACATTAAAGATCACTGTTTTGAACCTATATGTACGGTTTTCTAGCAAACATGACTGAGAATACGACCAAACAGTCATTTTTTTCGGCCGAGTACTGTACATGAGTAGTGTTGACACAAAAAATAGTATTAACTTCCGGTTGTCCGAAAAATTACTTGTTGTCCAAAACGAATTTTGCGATGCAGGGTCCACATGTAATATATGCTACACGATAAACAGGCCTTTGACATTCGTTTTCTAGAGAAGCAGCCGAGGAAGACAACGGCATTGTAGTTTTGCAGCTGTTTTAGAGTTTTCACGGCAAAACGCAGCGCCCTTTATTCACTGACTCCTTCTTTTTTCCCGATGCTTCAAATTCTTAGAAAGTAGGTTTCATCTCAATTCGCTGACTCAGATAAACACAATTTACATTTACTCTACTGAGATAAAGATGAGATGCACTCTGAGCTTATTCCAAATTAAATGTTTTAATGTAGTTGCTCTGATGACGATCAACCACTCCTCCCCTCCCCACATGATGCTTTCATACCGACCTTGTAGCTCCCCCCTCTCATTACCAACATCACCCACAATTGTTCTGAAGCTTTAACTAACTATACGAACTATTGCAATCATCAAATCGGTAAAATTCACTTCTACTATAAAGCTAGAGAATCGCAAGTTCGGCTGTATAACAGTTTCCACCAAAATACAATCCTCGACAAAAGTCTTGGCACGCTTGCCCACTTTTGCAGTATCTGTTAAGGAAATTTATCAGTTCGCCCCCCTCCCCCCAATTCAATGTTGCTTATCGTGATGAAGTTGTCATTGCTCGTTTCCAACATTGTCAGGGGGGAAGGGGGTCCCTTATTCCAGTGATGCCATTAGTTATTGTTTGCAAAATAGCTTGTCAACGCATGTTCCAGTTACCTGATCCAGGTGTGCCAAGGACTTTTGTCGAGGATTGTATTTGCGTGACTAGAAGAGACTATGATATGTTCAGTGGGAAAATCAGAAAAAGGACTCCCTGATTTGTGTTATTTTGTGATGGCATTGACTTCGGCGGCACTAGCAATGCTTTAGGTTGTTTAATTTTTCCTGTTCATTATGGTTTTGTACATTTTGCGAAAGCACGTCAAGGCGCATTGATGCTGGCTTAGCTTCCAAAGAAGGTCGATCAAAATCTTAAATGAGAAAGGCATTATTCTTGCAGTTGTAAGTTTGTTTTTTCAGCGTGCCATAACCCCGATCGCAGATAAAAAAGGACAGTGAGTTCCTAGCAGATGGATGTCATTTATTTTAACAATAACAACAGGTAATACTTGTTAAGAAACTTGAATTGAGTTTCACAACCAAACCGGAAGTGTCCTTACACTGTGACATTTCTCGCAAGCTTTCGTGTCATTTTGTGTTCAATTTCGAGCTACCTGCCTCGTTAAACTAACTCAAATTAATTCAAATGTTATTTAGAAGGTTATCGACACTTCAGAATGCTAAATTACCCTATATTTAATAGCTTTTCAACAGTACTCAACGGCAAATGAGAGAAAGATTTATTGTAAACCAATTACTTTTTCAATTATTTGCCGAGTACTGTTGAAACACCTATAAAACCTTTACAATTTGGCTTAAAAACACTTTATAACATTAAAGATCACTGTTTTGAACCTATATGTACGGTTTTCTAGCAAACATGACTGAGAATACGACCAAACAGTCATTTTTTTCGGCCGAGTACTGTACATGAGTAGTGTTGACACAAAAAATAGTATTAACTTCCGGTTGTCCGAAAAATTACTTGTTGTCCAAAACGAATTTTGCGATGCAGGGTCCACATGTAATATATGCTACACGATAAACAGGCCTTTGACATTCGTTTTCTAGAGAAGCAGCCGAGGAAGACAACGGCATTGTAGTTTTGCAGCTGTTTTAGAGTTTTCACGGCAAAACGCAGCGCCCTTTATTCACTGACTCCTTCTTTTTTCCCGATGCTTCAAATTCTTAGAAAGTAGGTTTCATCTCAATTCGCTGACTCAGATAAACACAATTTACATTTACTCTACTGAGATAAAGATGAGATGCACTCTGAGCTTATTCCAAATTAAATGTTTTAATGTAGTTGCTCTGATGACGATCAACCACTCCTCCCCTCCCCACATGATGCTTTCATACCGACCTTGTAGCTCCCCCCTCTCATTACCAACATCACCCACAATTGTTCTGAAGCTTTAACTAACTATACGAACTATTGCAATCATCAAATCGGTAAAATTCACTTCTACTATAAAGCTAGAGAATCGCAAGTTCGGCTGTATAACAGTTTCCACCAAAATACAATCCTCGACAAAAGTCTTGGCACGCTTGCCCACTTTTGCAGTATCTGTTAAGGAAATTTATCAGTTCGCCCCCCTCCCCCCAATTCAATGTTGCTTATCGTGATGAAGTTGTCATTGCTCGTTTCCAACATTGTCAGGGGGGAAGGGGGTCCCTTATTCCAGTGATGCCATTAGTTATTGTTTGCAAAATAGCTTGTCAACGCATGTTCCAGTTACCTGATCCAGGTGTGCCAAGGACTTTTGTCGAGGATTGTATTTGCGTGACTAGAAGAGACTATGATATGTTCAGTGGGAAAATCAGAAAAAGGACTCCCTGATTTGTGTTATTTTGTGATGGCATTGACTTCGGCGGCACTAGCAATGCTTTAGGTTGTTTAATTTTTCCTGTTCATTATGGTTTTGTACATTTTGCGAAAGCACGTCAAGGCGCATTGATGCTGGCTTAGCTTCCAAAGAAGGTCGATCAAAATCTTAAATGAGAAAGGCATTATTCTTGCAGTTGTAAGTTTGTTTTTTCAGCGTGCCATAACCCCGATCGCAGATAAAAAAGGACAGTGAGTTCCTAGCAGATGGATGTCATTTATTTTAACAATAACAACAGGTAATACTTGTTAAGAAACTTGAATTGAGTTTCACAACCAAACCGGAAGTGTCCTTACACTGTGACATTTCTCGCAAGCTTTCGTGTCATTTTGTGTTCAATTTCGAGCTACCTGCCTCGTTAAACTAACTCAAATTAATTCAAATGTTATTTAGAAGGTTATCGACACTTCAGAATGCTAAATTACCCTATATTTAATAGCTTTTCAACAGTACTCAACGGCAAATGAGAGAAAGATTTATTGTAAACCAATTACTTTTTCAATTATTTGCCGAGTACTGTTGAAACACCTATAAAACCTTTACAATTTGGCTTAAAAACACTTTATAACATTAAAGATCACTGTTTTGAACCTATATGTACGGTTTTCTAGCAAACATGACTGAGAATACGACCAAACAGTCATTTTTTTCGGCCGAGTACTGTACATGAGTAGTGTTGACACAAAAAATAGTATTAACTTCCGGTTGTCCGAAAAATTACTTGTTGTCCAAAACGAATTTTGCGATGCAGGGTCCACATGTAATATATGCTACACGATAAACAGGCCTTTGACATTCGTTTTCTAGAGAAGCAGCCGAGGAAGACAACGGCATTGTAGTTTTGCAGCTGTTTTAGAGTTTTCACGGCAAAACGCAGCGCCCTTTATTCACTGACTCCTTCTTTTTTCCCGATGCTTCAAATTCTTAGAAAGTAGGTTTCATCTCAATTCGCTGACTCAGATAAACACAATTTACATTTACTCTACTGAGATAAAGATGAGATGCACTCTGAGCTTATTCCAAATTAAATGTTTTAATGTAGTTGCTCTGATGACGATCAACCACTCCTCCCCTCCCCACATGATGCTTTCATACCGACCTTGTAGCTCCCCCCTCTCATTACCAACATCACCCACAATTGTTCTGAAGCTTTAACTAACTATACGAACTATTGCAATCATCAAATCGGTAAAATTCACTTCTACTATAAAGCTAGAGAATCGCAAGTTCGGCTGTATAACAGTTTCCACCAAAATACAATCCTCGACAAAAGTCTTGGCACGCTTGCCCACTTTTGCAGTATCTGTTAAGGAAATTTATCAGTTCGCCCCCCTCCCCCCAATTCAATGTTGCTTATCGTGATGAAGTTGTCATTGCTCGTTTCCAACATTGTCAGGGGGGAAGGGGGTCCCTTATTCCAGTGATGCCATTAGTTATTGTTTGCAAAATAGCTTGTCAACGCATGTTCCAGTTACCTGATCCAGGTGTGCCAAGGACTTTTGTCGAGGATTGTATTTGCGTGACTAGAAGAGACTATGATATGTTCAGTGGGAAAATCAGAAAAAGGACTCCCTGATTTGTGTTATTTTGTGATGGCATTGACTTCGGCGGCACTAGCAATGCTTTAGGTTGTTTAATTTTTCCTGTTCATTATGGTTTTGTACATTTTGCGAAAGCACGTCAAGGCGCATTGATGCTGGCTTAGCTTCCAAAGAAGGTCGATCAAAATCTTAAATGAGAAAGGCATTATTCTTGCAGTTGTAAGTTTGTTTTTTCAGCGTGCCATAACCCCGATCGCAGATAAAAAAGGACAGTGAGTTCCTAGCAGATGGATGTCATTTATTTTAACAATAACAACAGGTAATACTTGTTAAGAAACTTGAATTGAGTTTCACAACCAAACCGGAAGTGTCCTTACACTGTGACATTTCTCGCAAGCTTTCGTGTCATTTTGTGTTCAATTTCGAGCTACCTGCCTCGTTAAACTAACTCAAATTAATTCAAATGTTATTTAGAAGGTTATCGACACTTCAGAATGCTAAATTACCCTATATTTAATAGCTTTTCAACAGTACTCAACGGCAAATGAGAGAAAGATTTATTGTAAACCAATTACTTTTTCAATTATTTGCCGAGTACTGTTGAAACACCTATAAAACCTTTACAATTTGGCTTAAAAACACTTTATAACATTAAAGATCACTGTTTTGAACCTATATGTACGGTTTTCTAGCAAACATGACTGAGAATACGACCAAACAGTCATTTTTTTCGGCCGAGTACTGTACATGAGTAGTGTTGACACAAAAAATAGTATTAACTTCCGGTTGTCCGAAAAATTACTTGTTGTCCAAAACGAATTTTGCGATGCAGGGTCCACATGTAATATATGCTACACGATAAACAGGCCTTTGACATTCGTTTTCTAGAGAAGCAGCCGAGGAAGACAACGGCATTGTAGTTTTGCAGCTGTTTTAGAGTTTTCACGGCAAAACGCAGCGCCCTTTATTCACTGACTCCTTCTTTTTTCCCGATGCTTCAAATTCTTAGAAAGTAGGTTTCATCTCAATTCGCTGACTCAGATAAACACAATTTACATTTACTCTACTGAGATAAAGATGAGATGCACTCTGAGCTTATTCCAAATTAAATGTTTTAATGTAGTTGCTCTGATGACGATCAACCACTCCTCCCCTCCCCACATGATGCTTTCATACCGACCTTGTAGCTCCCCCCTCTCATTACCAACATCACCCACAATTGTTCTGAAGCTTTAACTAACTATACGAACTATTGCAATCATCAAATCGGTAAAATTCACTTCTACTATAAAGCTAGAGAATCGCAAGTTCGGCTGTATAACAGTTTCCACCAAAATACAATCCTCGACAAAAGTCTTGGCACGCTTGCCCACTTTTGCAGTATCTGTTAAGGAAATTTATCAGTTCGCCCCCCTCCCCCCAATTCAATGTTGCTTATCGTGATGAAGTTGTCATTGCTCGTTTCCAACATTGTCAGGGGGGAAGGGGGTCCCTTATTCCAGTGATGCCATTAGTTATTGTTTGCAAAATAGCTTGTCAACGCATGTTCCAGTTACCTGATCCAGGTGTGCCAAGGACTTTTGTCGAGGATTGTATTTGCGTGACTAGAAGAGACTATGATATGTTCAGTGGGAAAATCAGAAAAAGGACTCCCTGATTTGTGTTATTTTGTGATGGCATTGACTTCGGCGGCACTAGCAATGCTTTAGGTTGTTTAATTTTTCCTGTTCATTATGGTTTTGTACATTTTGCGAAAGCACGTCAAGGCGCATTGATGCTGGCTTAGCTTCCAAAGAAGGTCGATCAAAATCTTAAATGAGAAAGGCATTATTCTTGCAGTTGTAAGTTTGTTTTTTCAGCGTGCCATAACCCCGATCGCAGATAAAAAAGGACAGTGAGTTCCTAGCAGATGGATGTCATTTATTTTAACAATAACAACAGGTAATACTTGTTAAGAAACTTGAATTGAGTTTCACAACCAAACCGGAAGTGTCCTTACACTGTGACATTTCTCGCAAGCTTTCGTGTCATTTTGTGTTCAATTTCGAGCTACCTGCCTCGTTAAACTAACTCAAATTAATTCAAATGTTATTTAGAAGGTTATCGACACTTCAGAATGCTAAATTACCCTATATTTAATAGCTTTTCAACAGTACTCAACGGCAAATGAGAGAAAGATTTATTGTAAACCAATTACTTTTTCAATTATTTGCCGAGTACTGTTGAAACACCTATAAAACCTTTACAATTTGGCTTAAAAACACTTTATAACATTAAAGATCACTGTTTTGAACCTATATGTACGGTTTTCTAGCAAACATGACTGAGAATACGACCAAACAGTCATTTTTTTCGGCCGAGTACTGTACATGAGTAGTGTTGACACAAAAAATAGTATTAACTTCCGGTTGTCCGAAAAATTACTTGTTGTCCAAAACGAATTTTGCGATGCAGGGTCCACATGTAATATATGCTACACGATAAACAGGCCTTTGACATTCGTTTTCTAGAGAAGCAGCCGAGGAAGACAACGGCATTGTAGTTTTGCAGCTGTTTTAGAGTTTTCACGGCAAAACGCAGCGCCCTTTATTCACTGACTCCTTCTTTTTTCCCGATGCTTCAAATTCTTAGAAAGTAGGTTTCATCTCAATTCGCTGACTCAGATAAACACAATTTACATTTACTCTACTGAGATAAAGATGAGATGCACTCTGAGCTTATTCCAAATTAAATGTTTTAATGTAGTTGCTCTGATGACGATCAACCACTCCTCCCCTCCCCACATGATGCTTTCATACCGACCTTGTAGCTCCCCCCTCTCATTACCAACATCACCCACAATTGTTCTGAAGCTTTAACTAACTATACGAACTATTGCAATCATCAAATCGGTAAAATTCACTTCTACTATAAAGCTAGAGAATCGCAAGTTCGGCTGTATAACAGTTTCCACCAAAATACAATCCTCGACAAAAGTCTTGGCACGCTTGCCCACTTTTGCAGTATCTGTTAAGGAAATTTATCAGTTCGCCCCCCTCCCCCCAATTCAATGTTGCTTATCGTGATGAAGTTGTCATTGCTCGTTTCCAACATTGTCAGGGGGGAAGGGGGTCCCTTATTCCAGTGATGCCATTAGTTATTGTTTGCAAAATAGCTTGTCAACGCATGTTCCAGTTACCTGATCCAGGTGTGCCAAGGACTTTTGTCGAGGATTGTATTTGCGTGACTAGAAGAGACTATGATATGTTCAGTGGGAAAATCAGAAAAAGGACTCCCTGATTTGTGTTATTTTGTGATGGCATTGACTTCGGCGGCACTAGCAATGCTTTAGGTTGTTTAATTTTTCCTGTTCATTATGGTTTTGTACATTTTGCGAAAGCACGTCAAGGCGCATTGATGCTGGCTTAGCTTCCAAAGAAGGTCGATCAAAATCTTAAATGAGAAAGGCATTATTCTTGCAGTTGTAAGTTTGTTTTTTCAGCGTGCCATAACCCCGATCGCAGATAAAAAAGGACAGTGAGTTCCTAGCAGATGGATGTCATTTATTTTAACAATAACAACAGGTAATACTTGTTAAGAAACTTGAATTGAGTTTCACAACCAAACCGGAAGTGTCCTTACACTGTGACATTTCTCGCAAGCTTTCGTGTCATTTTGTGTTCAATTTCGAGCTACCTGCCTCGTTAAACTAACTCAAATTAATTCAAATGTTATTTAGAAGGTTATCGACACTTCAGAATGCTAAATTACCCTATATTTAATAGCTTTTCAACAGTACTCAACGGCAAATGAGAGAAAGATTTATTGTAAACCAATTACTTTTTCAATTATTTGCCGAGTACTGTTGAAACACCTATAAAACCTTTACAATTTGGCTTAAAAACACTTTATAACATTAAAGATCACTGTTTTGAACCTATATGTACGGTTTTCTAGCAAACATGACTGAGAATACGACCAAACAGTCATTTTTTTCGGCCGAGTACTGTACATGAGTAGTGTTGACACAAAAAATAGTATTAACTTCCGGTTGTCCGAAAAATTACTTGTTGTCCAAAACGAATTTTGCGATGCAGGGTCCACATGTAATATATGCTACACGATAAACAGGCCTTTGACATTCGTTTTCTAGAGAAGCAGCCGAGGAAGACAACGGCATTGTAGTTTTGCAGCTGTTTTAGAGTTTTCACGGCAAAACGCAGCGCCCTTTATTCACTGACTCCTTCTTTTTTCCCGATGCTTCAAATTCTTAGAAAGTAGGTTTCATCTCAATTCGCTGACTCAGATAAACACAATTTACATTTACTCTACTGAGATAAAGATGAGATGCACTCTGAGCTTATTCCAAATTAAATGTTTTAATGTAGTTGCTCTGATGACGATCAACCACTCCTCCCCTCCCCACATGATGCTTTCATACCGACCTTGTAGCTCCCCCCT
>JAHPZR010017606.1:0-12500 GCA_019787425.1 Platygyra sinensis
ATGTATTTTGGTGGAAACTGTTATACAGCCGAACTTGCGATTCTCTAGCTTTATATTAGAAGTGAATTTTACCGATTTGATGATTGCAATAGTTCGTATAGTTAATTAAAGCTTCAGAATAATTGTGGGTGATGTTGGTAATGAGGGGGGGAGCTACAAGGTCGGTATGAAAGCATCATGTGGGGAGGGGAGGAGTGGTTGATCGTCATCAGAGCAACTACATTAAAGCATTTAATTTGGAATAAGCTCAGAGTGCATCTCATCTTTATTTCAGTAGAGTAAACGTTAATTGTGTTAATCTGAGTCAGCGAATTGAGATGAAACCTACTTTCTAAGAATTTGAAGCATCGGGAAAAAAGAAGGAGTCAGTGAATAAAGGGCGCTGCGTTTTGCCGTGAAAACTTGAAAACAACTGCAAAACTACAATGCCGTTGTCTTCCTCGGCTGCTTCTCTAGAAAACGAATGTCAAAGGCCTGTTTATCGTGTAACGTATATTACATATGGACCCTGCATCGCAAAATTCGTTTTGGACAACAAGTAATTTCTCGTACAACCGGAAGTTAATACTATTTTTTGTGTCAACACTACTCATGTACAGTACTCGGCCGAAAAAAATGGCTGTTTGGTCGTATTCTCAGTCATGTTTGCTAGAAAACCGTACACATAGGTTCAAAACAGTGATCTCTAATGTTATAAAGTGTTTTTAAGCCAAATTGTAAAGGTTTTATAGGTATTTCAACAGTACTCGGCAAATAATTGGAAAAGTAATTGGTTCACAATCAATCTTTCTCTCACTTGCCGTTGAGTACTGTTGAAAAGCTATTAAATATAGGGTAATTTAGCATTCTGAAGTGTCAATAACCTTCTAAATAACATTTGAATTAATTTGAGTTAGCTTAACGAGGCAGGTAGCTCGAAATTGAACACAAAATGACACGAAAGCTTGCGAGAAATGTCACAATGTAAGGGCACTTCCGGTTTGGTTGTGAAACTCAATCAAGTTTCTTAACAAGTATTACCTGCTGTTATTGTTAAAATAAATGACATCCCTTTGCTAGGAATTTACTGTCCTTTTTTTATCTGCGATCGGGGTTGTGGCACGCTGAAAAAACAAACTTACAACTGGAAGAATAATACCTTTCTCATTTAAGATTTTGATCGACCTTCTTTGGAAGCCAAGCCAGCATCAATGCCCCTTGACATGCTTTCGCAAAATGTACAAAACCATAATGAACAGGAAAAATTGAACAACCTAAAGCATTACTTGTGCCGCCGAAGTCAATGCCATCACAAAATGAAACAAATCAGGGAGTCCTTTTTCTGATTTTCCCACTGAACATATCGTAGTCTCCTCTAGTCACGCAAATATGTATTTTGGTGGAAACTGTTATACAGCCGAACTTGCGATTCTCTAGCTTTATATTAGAAGTGAATTTTACCGATTTGATGATTGCAATAGTTCGTATAGTTAATTAAAGCTTCAGAATAATTGTGGGTGATGTTGGTAATGAGGGGGGGAGCTACAAGGTCGGTATGAAAGCATCATGTGGGGAGGGGAGGAGTGGTTGATCGTCATCAGAGCAACTACATTAAAGCATTTAATTTGGAATAAGCTCAGAGTGCATCTCATCTTTATTTCAGTAGAGTAAACGTTAATTGTGTTAATCTGAGTCAGCGAATTGAGATGAAACCTACTTTCTAAGAATTTGAAGCATCGGGAAAAAAGAAGGAGTCAGTGAATAAAGGGCGCTGCGTTTTGCCGTGAAAACTTGAAAACAACTGCAAAACTACAATGCCGTTGTCTTCCTCGGCTGCTTCTCTAGAAAACGAATGTCAAAGGCCTGTTTATCGTGTAACGTATATTACATATGGACCCTGCATCGCAAAATTCGTTTTGGACAACAAGTAATTTCTCGTACAACCGGAAGTTAATACTATTTTTTGTGTCAACACTACTCATGTACAGTACTCGGCCGAAAAAAATGGCTGTTTGGTCGTATTCTCAGTCATGTTTGCTAGAAAACCGTACACATAGGTTCAAAACAGTGATCTCTAATGTTATAAAGTGTTTTTAAGCCAAATTGTAAAGGTTTTATAGGTATTTCAACAGTACTCGGCAAATAATTGGAAAAGTAATTGGTTCACAATCAATCTTTCTCTCACTTGCCGTTGAGTACTGTTGAAAAGCTATTAAATATAGGGTAATTTAGCATTCTGAAGTGTCAATAACCTTCTAAATAACATTTGAATTAATTTGAGTTAGCTTAACGAGGCAGGTAGCTCGAAATTGAACACAAAATGACACGAAAGCTTGCGAGAAATGTCACAATGTAAGGGCACTTCCGGTTTGGTTGTGAAACTCAATCAAGTTTCTTAACAAGTATTACCTGCTGTTATTGTTAAAATAAATGACATCCCTTTGCTAGGAATTTACTGTCCTTTTTTTATCTGCGATCGGGGTTGTGGCACGCTGAAAAAACAAACTTACAACTGGAAGAATAATACCTTTCTCATTTAAGATTTTGATCGACCTTCTTTGGAAGCCAAGCCAGCATCAATGCCCCTTGACATGCTTTCGCAAAATGTACAAAACCATAATGAACAGGAAAAATTGAACAACCTAAAGCATTACTTGTGCCGCCGAAGTCAATGCCATCACAAAATGAAACAAATCAGGGAGTCCTTTTTCTGATTTTCCCACTGAACATATCGTAGTCTCCTCTAGTCACGCAAATATGTATTTTGGTGGAAACTGTTATACAGCCGAACTTGCGATTCTCTAGCTTTATATTAGAAGTGAATTTTACCGATTTGATGATTGCAATAGTTCGTATAGTTAATTAAAGCTTCAGAATAATTGTGGGTGATGTTGGTAATGAGGGGGGGAGCTACAAGGTCGGTATGAAAGCATCATGTGGGGAGGGGAGGAGTGGTTGATCGTCATCAGAGCAACTACATTAAAGCATTTAATTTGGAATAAGCTCAGAGTGCATCTCATCTTTATTTCAGTAGAGTAAACGTTAATTGTGTTAATCTGAGTCAGCGAATTGAGATGAAACCTACTTTCTAAGAATTTGAAGCATCGGGAAAAAAGAAGGAGTCAGTGAATAAAGGGCGCTGCGTTTTGCCGTGAAAACTTGAAAACAACTGCAAAACTACAATGCCGTTGTCTTCCTCGGCTGCTTCTCTAGAAAACGAATGTCAAAGGCCTGTTTATCGTGTAACGTATATTACATATGGACCCTGCATCGCAAAATTCGTTTTGGACAACAAGTAATTTCTCGTACAACCGGAAGTTAATACTATTTTTTGTGTCAACACTACTCATGTACAGTACTCGGCCGAAAAAAATGGCTGTTTGGTCGTATTCTCAGTCATGTTTGCTAGAAAACCGTACACATAGGTTCAAAACAGTGATCTCTAATGTTATAAAGTGTTTTTAAGCCAAATTGTAAAGGTTTTATAGGTATTTCAACAGTACTCGGCAAATAATTGGAAAAGTAATTGGTTCACAATCAATCTTTCTCTCACTTGCCGTTGAGTACTGTTGAAAAGCTATTAAATATAGGGTAATTTAGCATTCTGAAGTGTCAATAACCTTCTAAATAACATTTGAATTAATTTGAGTTAGCTTAACGAGGCAGGTAGCTCGAAATTGAACACAAAATGACACGAAAGCTTGCGAGAAATGTCACAATGTAAGGGCACTTCCGGTTTGGTTGTGAAACTCAATCAAGTTTCTTAACAAGTATTACCTGCTGTTATTGTTAAAATAAATGACATCCCTTTGCTAGGAATTTACTGTCCTTTTTTTATCTGCGATCGGGGTTGTGGCACGCTGAAAAAACAAACTTACAACTGGAAGAATAATACCTTTCTCATTTAAGATTTTGATCGACCTTCTTTGGAAGCCAAGCCAGCATCAATGCCCCTTGACATGCTTTCGCAAAATGTACAAAACCATAATGAACAGGAAAAATTGAACAACCTAAAGCATTACTTGTGCCGCCGAAGTCAATGCCATCACAAAATGAAACAAATCAGGGAGTCCTTTTTCTGATTTTCCCACTGAACATATCGTAGTCTCCTCTAGTCACGCAAATATGTATTTTGGTGGAAACTGTTATACAGCCGAACTTGCGATTCTCTAGCTTTATATTAGAAGTGAATTTTACCGATTTGATGATTGCAATAGTTCGTATAGTTAATTAAAGCTTCAGAATAATTGTGGGTGATGTTGGTAATGAGGGGGGGAGCTACAAGGTCGGTATGAAAGCATCATGTGGGGAGGGGAGGAGTGGTTGATCGTCATCAGAGCAACTACATTAAAGCATTTAATTTGGAATAAGCTCAGAGTGCATCTCATCTTTATTTCAGTAGAGTAAACGTTAATTGTGTTAATCTGAGTCAGCGAATTGAGATGAAACCTACTTTCTAAGAATTTGAAGCATCGGGAAAAAAGAAGGAGTCAGTGAATAAAGGGCGCTGCGTTTTGCCGTGAAAACTTGAAAACAACTGCAAAACTACAATGCCGTTGTCTTCCTCGGCTGCTTCTCTAGAAAACGAATGTCAAAGGCCTGTTTATCGTGTAACGTATATTACATATGGACCCTGCATCGCAAAATTCGTTTTGGACAACAAGTAATTTCTCGTACAACCGGAAGTTAATACTATTTTTTGTGTCAACACTACTCATGTACAGTACTCGGCCGAAAAAAATGGCTGTTTGGTCGTATTCTCAGTCATGTTTGCTAGAAAACCGTACACATAGGTTCAAAACAGTGATCTCTAATGTTATAAAGTGTTTTTAAGCCAAATTGTAAAGGTTTTATAGGTATTTCAACAGTACTCGGCAAATAATTGGAAAAGTAATTGGTTCACAATCAATCTTTCTCTCACTTGCCGTTGAGTACTGTTGAAAAGCTATTAAATATAGGGTAATTTAGCATTCTGAAGTGTCAATAACCTTCTAAATAACATTTGAATTAATTTGAGTTAGCTTAACGAGGCAGGTAGCTCGAAATTGAACACAAAATGACACGAAAGCTTGCGAGAAATGTCACAATGTAAGGGCACTTCCGGTTTGGTTGTGAAACTCAATCAAGTTTCTTAACAAGTATTACCTGCTGTTATTGTTAAAATAAATGACATCCCTTTGCTAGGAATTTACTGTCCTTTTTTTTATCTGCGATAGGGGTTGTGGCACGCTGAAAAAACAAACTTACAACTGGAAGAATAATACCTTTCTCATTTAAGATTTTGATCGACCTTCTTTGGAAGCCAAGCCAGCATCAATGCCCCTTGACATGCTTTCGCAAAATGTACAAAACCATAATGAACAGGAAAAATTGAACAACCTAAAGCATTACTTGTGCCGCCGAAGTCAATGCCATCACAAAATGAAACAAATCAGGGAGTCCTTTTTCTGATTTTCCCACTGAACATATCGTAGTCTCCTCTAGTCACGCAAATATGTATTTTGGTGGAAACTGTTATACAGCCGAACTTGCGATTCTCTAGCTTTATAGTAGAAGTGAATTTTACCGATTTGATGATTGCAATAGTTCGTATAGTTAATTAAAGCTTCAGAATAATTGTGGGTGATGTTGGTAATGAGGGGGGGAGCTTCAAGGTCGGTATGAAAGCATCATGTGGGGAGGGGAGGAGTGGTTGATCGTCATCAGAGCAACTACATTAAAGCATTTAATTTGGAATAAGCTCAGAGTGCATCTCATCTTTATTTCAGTAGAGTAAACGTTAATTGTGTTAATCTGAGTCAGCGAATTGAGATGAAACCTACTTTCTAAGAATTTGAAGCATCGGGAAAAAAGAAGGAGTCAGTGAATAAAGGGCGCTGCGTTTTGCCGTGAAAACTTGAAAACAACTGCAAAACTACAATGCCGTTGTCTTCCTCGGCTGCTTCTCTAGAAAACGAATGTCAAAGGCCTGTTTATCGTGTAACGTATATTACATATGGACCCTGCATCGCAAAATTCGTTTTGGACAACAAGTAATTTCTCGTACAACCGGAAGTTAATACTATTTTTTGTGTCAACACTACTCATGTACAGTACTCGGCCGAAAAAAATGGCTGTTTGGTCGTATTCTCAGTCATGTTTGCTAGAAAACCGTACACATAGGTTCAAAACAGTGATCTCTAATGTTATAAAGTGTTTTTAAGCCAAATTGTAAAGGTTTTATAGGTATTTCAACAGTACTCGGCAAATAATTGGAAAAGTAATTGGTTCACAATCAATCTTTCTCTCACTTGCCGTTGAGTACTGTTGAAAAGCTATTAAATATAGGGTAATTTAGCATTCTGAAGTGTCAATAACCTTCTAAATAACATTTGAATTAATTTGAGTTAGCTTAACGAGGCAGGTAGCTCGAAATTGAACACAAAATGACACGAAAGCTTGCGAGAAATGTCACAATGTAAGGGCACTTCCGGTTTGGTTGTGAAACTCAATCAAGTTTCTTAACAAGTATTACCTGCTGTTATTGTTAAAATAAATGACATCCCTTTGCTAGGAATTTACTGTCCTTTTTTTATCTGCGATCGGGGTTGTGGCACGCTGAAAAAACAAACTTACAACTGGAAGAATAATACCTTTCTCATTTAAGATTTTGATCGACCTTCTTTGGAAGCCAAGCCAGCATCAATGCCCCTTGACATGCTTTCGCAAAATGTACAAAACCATAATGAACAGGAAAAATTGAACAACCTAAAGCATTACTTGTGCCGCCGAAGTCAATGCCATCACAAAATGAAACAAATCAGGGAGTCCTTTTTTCTGATTTTCCCACTGAACATATCGTAGTCTCCTCTAGTCACGCAAATACAATCCTCGACAAAAGTCCTTGGCACGCCTGGATCAGGTAACTGGAACATGCGTTGACAAGCTATTTTGCAAACAATAACTAATGGCATCACTGGAATAAGGGACCCCCTTTCCCCCTGACAATGTTGGAAACGAGCAATGACAACTTCATCACGATAAACAACATTGAATTGGGGGGAGGGGGGCGAACTGATAAATTTCCTTGACAGATACTGCAAAAGTGGGCAAGCGTGCCAAGACTTTTGTGGAGGATTGAAGGTCGAGATAGGTCGAGGTAGGTCGAGGAAGGTCGAGATAGGCTATCAGCCTCAGCCTTCGCCTTGGGCTGATAACCCTTACCGAGACCTTGATTATTCTGGATATCACAAAAACTGAATCATTATTAATTATTATACATTGAACTAAAAAACTTGGAACTCATGTTTCTGCTTCTTCACTGATGGCAAGCAACACGAGTCGCGTGAAGTTGACATGATTTCCCTTGGAAATCATGCACTGCGGTCATACATGACATGATTACCCGTGACCTTGACATGATTATTGTATAATCTGCATTTATGGCGTCACGGGCGCTGATTTCTAAAATTCACTGTACGCTTTCGGCCAATAAGAAAAGAGTTAGAGAGTTCAATGTATAACAATAAATTTAAACAAACTAGAGATACCATTGAGATGTCCTGCTGAGGATGAATGTTCTGGTTCACATGCAAAGTGTGTCTATGGAAGATGCCGTTGTGTTGGAATGTACATAGGCAACGGTAGGCACTGCAGAGGTAAGAAACGAATCATTTACCAAAATGCTTGACGAGACGCGTAAACAAAATGTTAGCCGTTTTTTTTTATTTTTGTTATTACCATTATTATTCTTTCCTGTTCTGCTACAGCTTAAGAGGAGGCCTCTAATCACCTACTGCAGTTTTTAACCGTTAAGTCCGTTTTCGTGCGGCCATGACGCTAAATCGGCCTTAGTTTTGCTAACAAAGCAATTTCTTACTTGACATAGAGAGTTTCTCAAGATTATGCACAAAAACATGGAAAAGCGCGCGCATGAAGTGCTTACTAAACAAATAGAAAAACCACCGTTATAACATAACTAAAGCAAAGCGCGCGCTCTGATTGGCTAATTCAGCATCTACTATTTAAACAATAGGTGTATGCTGCTGACGTACTCAATTACTAAAGCAAAGCGCGCTCTTTGTAATGTAGCTCAATTTGTTGCGGACTCACGAGGCGCACAATATTTTTACCACTGTGATGACGCGCATCGTTGTCAATAAGAGTATAGACCACGTTAAACCACATTCGATTTTTTTTTACTACAATATCAAGGATCACGAAATAAATATTTGTCTTGACAACTAAAAAAACTGACTCGGACTTGAAAGTGCACAAGCTCCATTATGCACAACAGCTGCCTGTAAGCTTCAGACTTCCCTTTCCAAAATTTTTACAAACTCACTTAATATGCAGAAACAATTCAAAAAAAAAAAATTGGGAAACGTGTAATGACCCGTATTCGTTGTCGGTAAGAGCACAGACCACGATAAACCAAATTTCAACGTCAAAGAAAATGTATTTCTTCAGAGCGCGAGCTGAAAAAGGCATTGCGTGACACATTGACGCGAGCAGCGAGTTATGGACTCTAAAAGACTTCTTTTGTTCCAATGTCTCAATGTTATGTTATAATTAACAATTAGATTATGAGCGCGAGATTTCTATGGGGTGATAGTTCAACTATCACGTCATAGAAATCGAGAGCGAATAATCTAATTGTTTTAGTAGAATTCTTACTTAAGTTTAATTCAAATAACGGTTTCCAATTATTTCTCGACGTATTATTAAACTTTGGACCTTAAAGAGATCGCCCGGATTGAGTTGGCAATTAAAATTGAAATCGTGCACGCGCGCGCATAATTTTTTGAATAATTTCAACTTTTTTGAGTCAGGAAACCGTAAATGTCCTTCGTTTAGTCTTCCCAGGATTTTAATTATCCAATCTTCATTAGTGCATCGGGCAGAATGCTTGGACATCATTAATTATTCATAACCACTGAAGCGGGGAAATTTGATGTGAGCGCCGCTCATTAGCCCAGAATAAGAGAAGAAAGAGCCGAAATCAGCCAACCGGCGTTAACAAAACTCGCTTCCCAGATTTACAGAAGCAACAACTTAAGAACCCAAGAGCGGGCTTTTGAAGAGGAAGGGTTAATCTTTCATTTGCACATAAAAGGAAGAAGTTTTACAAAGTGTAAGGCCTATCCCTTTAACCTTGAAAATGACAAAAAAAACGGGTATTTTTTGTATGGAAGCCAAATTCCAGAGCGATTTTCTGAAAACTCAAACTAGCTTCCAAAAACCCAAGAGCGGGAAATGGAATATGGATCTTTCCTGAAACAGAATCCGTTTTGATTTTGAAAATTGGTGAAGGATAACCACTATCCCTTTCAGTTCTCAAATTTTAAGTCGGAGTTCCGTTCGAAAATGGCGCTGATGCCATTGTTTTCAGCCCATGACTGAATAACAATGGTTGCCAATACGAAACAAAAGCCTATTCAAGAAAATCATTCATTTGGAAAATTTATGATTTTCCACGAGTTTCAAAACAGCAGCTTGGTACAGCTGCTGGTTTATTCAACACCTGTCAACGCGATGAACGAGCAAAGTCTTTGCGATCAAAAGTCGCCGGTGATCGAAATACGCTTGTAATTCGAAATGAACTGGAAATTTCTTAAAGTAAAGTAAAATTACCCATGCAAAAATAAATGTGTGATCACATGTGTGATCACAAGTGTGATTTTAAGTGTGATCACATGTGTGATTTTTTATAAGAAGTGTGAATCACACAAAAATCACACAAAAATCACACTAAAATCACACTTCAAATCACACTTCTGCAATATGTGATATAAAGTGTGAAAAAATGTTTGAAAGAAGTGTGAAAGATGTGTGATCACATGTGTGATTCCAAGCGTGAATCACACAAAAATCACAGTTTTTCACACTTCAAATCAGACTTCTGCAATGTGTGATTGTACGTGTGAAAAATGTTTCAAAAGAGTATATAAAACATGTGTGAATCATCCCACCTTAATTTTTTATCAAGTGTGATCTCATGTATGATCACACTTACAAAAGTGTGACTGGTATGAATCACACACCTCTTCACATTCAAATCAGACTTACCTGTTGCAATGTCAACAACTACAATTTATTAGTATATTTTTACTATTTGCATAATTAAAGGAGAAGGTCGCTCCAAAAAAAAATTTTGTCTTTGTTAACGCTAAAAAAAATGTGAAATAACGAGAGAAACAACAATTTAGATTTTAATATACACTATTACGGCAACAAAAGGCAATGACTTGCCAAAATTACAGTGTAGCCTTCATTACAGTACACTTCTTACAAGAAATTATATCATATGATTTTTGTCACATATCCAAAGGAGATTAAAGACCAGCTGAAATCGAAATATCTTGTTTGTGTTCAAGAATTCTTTTATTTCATTTATAAAGTTAAAGGTTTCTCTAATATAGCATACAGTATATTTAAGCTTACTAATTTTCTTAATATAAGTTAGCTTCAACTTCAAAGTTGGAATTTTTGCCTCAAACAAGTCAAAGACTGCTGTGTATTTTCAGTTGGATCCCACAGATTATGATGGAAATACTGACAGTAGCATCATGTTTGTGAATTGATACTCACTTAGCTTTTCAACCATGCATGTGAATGCAAATGTAAATGTAAATGTAAATGTTTCTTAAATTTAATTAATTTTAATTGTGTAGTAATTGTTCCTGAAAAGCCCCATTGGGGAGGTGACAATAAAGTATGTATGTAATGCATACTTCAAGCTTTTGCTTCAATAACTACAACAAAAACACCCAGCAGTCTGTGATTAAAACCAGACAATAAGTTCTGTTCAGTTTCACCACTTAAAAAGCTGCATGTTAGCTAAAAGCAATTGCTCATAAGAGAAATATGATTTCAGATCAACACATAAAAGCTGAAATAAACAAGAAGAAAGACAAAGATCAAAACTGGCTGGAGCATAATTTTGCCATGGCCAAGATCGAGTTTAGTAAGTGATACATGTAAATCATTGCAGTACAGATCATCAAGAACAGTTCTTTTTAAGTGCTAATCCAAAAGGTTTGCGATTCTTAATACTTACAATTGTTCCTAGAGCCTAAAAATCCAGATGCTGTTGCTTTTACATCATTCCCGAAGTCTTCACACCGCTGTAAATCGCTTGACCGTTGAAATCAACCGCGTTTTTCACAGCATTGCATCATGGTTCAGAACACTCGTTCCCAGGGTCTAGCAGCATTCAAATTCAACATGGCCGCTCATTTCAGGCATGTTGGAAGTCTACAAAAGAACTCGGCTTTTGTTACACGATATAGAGACCTGTCACGAGCTGGAAAGTACTCAGATGTCATTTGGAGAGGTGCATAGCTATTCCAAGCTATTTTACTACTACAGAGTGGCAAAATAATTGGCCTTTCTACGAGAAAGGGGAAGCATACAGTAATGCATATGATGAAGACACGAAACTGTAGTCTGGAGATAAACAGTTGTGGCCTTGATATCGACATTGCCGGTATTTATATTTTTGTTATCAGGTTTTTAGTCGAAATCAGTGATCAGACAATAAACTATGTAATTTCTAGAAATCCCGAGAAATTAACCTGTACTTGTGTGCTCAGTTTGAAAAACTCCATTCACAGAAAATTCCCAACAATTCTAACCTTTGTTAAGAACATCTCAAGCAAGATTCTTTACCCATTAAATTCAGGTCTGGTCAGTACATTTCCAACTTCCAAGGCAATTTCATGGGCCATGAAATCTAATGATTACATGTTTCATGGCCCATTAATTTAACTTTGGTTATTCATGAATTTTAAAGGCCATTGAAACAGATTTTCATGACCATTTACTTTCAGTTTTGGATCATCACCAACTTTTCATGGCCATAAAAAACGTTTTTTTTATGAGCCATGAAGTAACAGGTTTCAATGACGCCCTGAAAATTGAAAATGCAAAATTCATGGCGCTGAAAAAAGATTCATGGGCTTTTCATAAGTATTTCATGGGATTTTTATGAAACTTGAATTTGAATAAACCTACATGTAGTTACAAAACCGTTTGTGTTTAAGTGTACATTCAGTACTCAGCGACAACTGATGTACATGTAGATGCTTGTAGTGTTCTTGCCTTAAAATCTACGTGTCATTTAGTTTACTTTTTAAATTGCAAAAATACAACACCTTTAAACCATTACCTTAAAATACTCTTTTAGTGTAACAATTACAACTTTAATTTTGTTTATTTTTCTGTAAGGCAGAAAAGTGTGATGAGTTGTCAAAGCCTGCAAAATCACACTTTGCTGATCACCTTTCTTATCACACTTCAATATTTGTGAATCACACATTAGAAGTGTGCTTACAAGTGTGAAAAAGTGTGATTTTCGGAATCACACTTTTATCACACATTCAAAGTGTGATCACACATGTGATCACACATTTATTTTTGCTTGGGTAGGTAAATTAAAAAGTAAAGTGAAGTAAGACATATGAACTCCAGCAGGTCGGGCATGTCTAAAATCTACTAACAAAACCAAGGACGATCGTTTATTTGTGATTGTTTGTGTTCGG
>JAHPZR010017606.1:15000-17383 GCA_019787425.1 Platygyra sinensis
ATAACTGCATACAGTTTTTTTATGTCTTTTGTCTTAACAGCGGCAAAAACCTTGCAACTCCACATGCGGAAAAAAACGCTGTCTGCATGTTGGATCCTTTGTTTCCTAACATTCCACGTTGCGAATGTAATTCAGACTCAATACTAAGCGCTTATGGAGAATGTCTAGGTAAGTGATGTCCACGCAGTCGGAAACTGCAGTGATAACCTGTGTATACTTTGGTTTTGATGGCTCTGCAATTGGCGCTATTTGAAAGTGATTCCCCAAGAAGAGCACAAGGCCTGTACGTTCCACCTTTAAGCTTTTTTGTTATATTTTCTCCCAAATTGTACAGATAACGGTGATGTTGGGTGAAAGATCATCGTTAAGCAATAAACGTTAAGGCTTAGGTCCACTGTAACACCCAGGAAGTTTGAGAAACACAGCTCGGCTGCAGCCCTGGACAGGTTCAACGCCCTGTGTTATCGACCTAGCTAGCTACGAATTTAATTAATCTCTCAGTGTCTCCACCTCTACATCCAAGTAACGAGTAGGTACAGTTGAAATTAATGCTGGAAGCTCTTTTACGTTGGGAAATGGGGGCCGCGAAGTAAGGGAGTAGAAATACTTATAGTCATTGAGGACGATTAATATTTCAAAAACCAAGATAAGCTCCAGGGTATATGAAAACACTAGTTTACTGCGCAGAGTCATTTACTTAGTAAGTAGGTAAGGTAGGTAAGTAAATAAGTAAGCAAGTAAGCAAGCAAGCGAGCGAATGAGTGAGTGAGTGAGTGAGTGAGTGGGTGAGTGAGTGAGTGAGTGAGTGAGTGAGTGAGTGAGTGAGAAAGTAAGTAAGCAAGTAAGCAAGTTAGCGAGTAAGCAAGGAGGCAATCAAGTTAGTACGAAGTATATAAGCAAGCAAGTAAGCAAGGGTCAGGTCGCACTAGGGGAAAAAAACTGTTTTTGTTGGACAAAAATTCAGTCATATATCTGCTCCTGGTAAACTTTATTTTGTTATGTTTTAGGGTCGCATGCAATTTGCATTCCTGTCATACACGCATGAAAACTTTCCCGCTCCCTTTAGAAGTGTGTCACGATATCGCGCTATGTATTAGACAGTTAGCGTATGATCTTGGAGCCACGGGATGCGGCTTTCGCTTTTGTTGGAGTTTTATTGCTTTTAACACATACGGGGCAAAATTACTGAATGCTGATTGGCTGAGACAGAGGGCATTTTTTCTTAATTTTTGTAATTGCCCCGGGCAAAATTACTTGATGCTGATTGGCTGAGCACGCCTGCATTGAGTTGGTTTCCCGCTTCAAACGGATTTTGAAAAGAAATTTCAGAAACGCATCGCTTCTGAGTTTGATCTAAACACGGTTATTTCATCTTAACGTGAAAGAGAATCAACATGCAACAAAGCGCAGTCTTTTGGTGGAAAAGCAAAAGGATTTTTCCGACTAAAAATGCATTGATTCGCAGCCTGAAAAACGTTTGAGTGGAGACGGCTGGTGTTGCACGAAACATAGAATTACAGAACTTCATGGCCGCCAAACTGAAAGTTAATTTCTTCGTTTTGCTTCGGGTCGCCTTATTAGTATTACAGCTCACTTTATCGGCGTAAAAACAGCGTAAATTTTGTTGGTACGTGAAGTTTTCACAGTGGAAAGGACAGTTTTGGATTCAAGAAGTTATTAGAGCTCGTTTGGACACTTGTTTACGTCTATCATCGATCGAAGAACAAGAAGTTTCACGCCGTTGCAAGCTTCGCAAAACAGGTGAATAAAATTAGATTGCTTATAGTTTTGTTTGTAAAGAAATGGCTTTGAGTGAATTGAACCAAGTTGCTGTGTTTTGCTTACTATTATAGTAGGCTTTCCCCGTGTTACTGCTAGCCTGTTAAATAATGACAACCGGCAAACCTGTTTACGCGACGGCACGACCTTGAACCTTTGTACAAAATTTTGCCCTTTATGTGATAAACAAGTAATCGCAAGTGCTCTCGGGCAATTAAGGATTAATTTCACTTGTATTTTCAAAGTTTTCCAAATTGCCCTCGTCGCTTCGCGACTCGGGCAATTTTGTGAAAACTTTGAAAATACTCGTGAAATTAATCCGTAATTGCCCTCGGCCCCATGCGATTACATATACTAAACTTGTATGCAGGCTAGAATTGCAAATGTCTACAATCTGCATTGTATTTTACCGACTTGATACCTTAAGTATCCAGCTAGCTTTGTTGGAATACGAGCGTCAGATCTGACAGCATAGACGGGCGACGACGAAACAATCCATACCACTGACGTTTGCCACGACCAAACGGATCGTGGCTCGAGAAACGCTTCAGTAATCGAGCAATTCCTCCCAACTACTTCAAAGGCCAGTACGAATGGATAGGAA
>JAHPZR010017607.1:5000-11576 GCA_019787425.1 Platygyra sinensis
ACAAGCCTAAGAAGGTCTGCGTGTGAGGCTAACGAGCGCCTACATGGTTATACTGGAGATTCTTTCCGCAGCGCGCGTGCGGTCGTAAAACGTTTGGGAGCCACCGTGAGTTTAATTTAAAAAGGGTCCATTGCCGGAACTCGGTATGCAATGCATAATTAATATCGACTAGAAGCTGCTTTGGTTGTAAATGTGTTTATTGCATGTTTCGTAAGGCTCTTATAAAGGTTTCGCGATCTCGCTCGAATTCCTTTTGAGTCCGGCCTTGTATACACGGAACGAATTCTAACGAAAGAAACGTTTGTAATAGCACAGGTAAAACATATTTAGCACAATCGTTTAATAAATGGCATTGGTTATTCACGTTTTTGAAACCTCACCTTAGAGGGATTCTTTAACTCATTCATGCAGCTGATTACCCTAAACTGATTGCTAGTTTTGATAAGGCGCGAAACAGTGGCGAAAAGCCGTTCTAATTTTCACGAATTGTTAACTCTGATGTAGCGAAAACTAATTAGGCCCGGTTCAAACGTCGAACCTTACATGTGCCGAACCTAATACCAATTTGGGTCGACCCAAATAATTAGGTTCGGCAGTTGATTTCAAACGTCGAACCTAATTAAGTCGAACTTTATTGCAAAAGTGAACATGACACTTTGGAAAACGGCGGTTATTGCTGACCAAAATGGCGGAAAATGTGGTAAGGCTAGGACAAATCGTGGAAATGAGGAGCTTTCCTCCTTGCAAGAGCGATCAGGAGGGTAGAAGAAATCGAAGAAGGCGACTCCAGATGTAGTTAGTATTAAACAACCGAAGACGATCGAGTCTTGAATTTGGTTTGCTTTCTATTTGATTGCTTATTCCCAAAGAAACATCACAGTTCCTCGTACAGTTCGTTCTTGCCATCGGTTTTCTTCAGGATTCATTTGTTTTGTACCGGCTCAAAAGCATGACTCACAGGGCGCCACCGAACTGCCTGCTTTCCAACCCGTTACACTCGTTTTCAAATACGGAACAACGCATACAGAAGTGGTTTAAACACCAGTCAAGCAAGTATCATTTCGTGCCCTCAAAGCAAGAGGAATGCATATCTTCCCACTCCTCCCGCCAGTTTCCCCCAAAACATCAAAACAAGCTGTGTGCGCATGACAAAAATAGGAAACCTGTAGAACTCTGGGTAAAAATTAGTTTACTCAATGTATTTGTAATGTATGCATTAGATTCGGCGCATGAAAGGGTTCGACGTATGAAACGAAGTCGATCTTTTGCCGTTGTATTCGACAAGCCCGGCCGAATAGAACGGCAGGTCGACCCAAATACAAATCTGCCGAGCCTAATTGATTCAAACGTCGAACTTTACATGTGCCGAATCTAATTATTAGATTCGGCACATGTAAAGTTCGACGTTTGAACCGGGCCTAAAGGGCATTAAGGTAATGTTAATGTCTCCAGGTCAAAATAATTAACATTCTAACCATTTTGCAGATCACAATTTCATTTACCAAACTTAACTTTTCATTACATATGAATGTGTTCTAGAAATTAGTTTGTTTATATGAAGCTGTCATTTTTTGTTGCTGTTTGTTATGATGTTGTTATCATTGTCTATCATACTATTTATTATTAAGCTAAACCAATTTAAGATTCTACAGGTAGTGAACACTTTGTAGGACTCTTGCTTCGATAAGGAGATGAAAGCTGACTGTGAAGTCGGTTGTAATGAATGCTGGCTTATCGTAACTAACAAAATTACTGAAATGTGTGATATTGGGGCACCTATGCAGGATACTACTGACATTTATTGATGTTTTTGAAAAAGCCACAAATATGTGTGATATTGATATGTGAAATGTGGATAAATAAATTACCTACCTACCTACCTACAAATTCTGTTAAAATTCACTTTGTTGCTGAAGTTCAGTGCTATACACCTCTCAATTAAACATTTTAAAATACAAACAAAACAAAAATAAAATATATTACAATATTTAGAGAAAAAGCCACTTCAGCATTCCCGTCCTCTGTCCTGGAATTGGAATTTGGAATGTTGGTTTTTGTGAATTGGAAAAGCCGGAGAAAAACCCTCGGAGAAAGGAAAGAACCACTAACAAACTCAACCCAAACATGGCACCGGGCGGTTTTGAAAGAACGTTTAAAAGAACTATGGACACTTGCCTAAGTTATAAAGAAAATCCACTAGCTACAGTTTTAGGCGTAATTGATCATTAAGAACGCTGATGCGTTTTTTAAAGTATGTTTAGTCTGTTATAGATCATTCCCTCACTCACCACCAATATCAGCCCTGCAACCTTCATCGTTGATTCCGTGCACAGTGTGTGGGGCAAATAACTGCTGAAGACGTACAAACCATCTAACTGATGTTTTTATCTTACTGAGAGGAAGTTAAAAGACCTTGGCCTAGATTCTTATTTCCATTTTTTCGTGATATTTACCTGTCATGAGAACAATTTGAGCTAATTTTTTTAAAACTCAGAAACAGATGTTTGGCCTCAAGATTATACATCTGTTTATATTGGTTGTGCAGTAGCTGTTTAATTTTTAAAAGTCGCTTCATTATTAAAAATTATTTTGCTATGAGAGAGCATAATTCTAAATTTACGAACCTTCACCTGTTGCCGAGTTTCAACTGGTCCAGTTTTATATTGTAAGGGTACCGGAGGTTTCACAACAAGCTACTAGAGCAGGTGAAAGTCCAGGCTAACATGATGAATTTTACGATGGTTAAACCTTGTTGTGCGCTACGAAAGTCTATTGAAACAATACCAACGATTTGTCAGTCCTTTTAAACGAAACTCTCTGCTATCAGAAAAATATCCTCCTTTAACTAATGGTTAACACGACGCTGCTTATTCAACGTTTTATAAAACCTACCACTGATAGGGATAGAGAGAGCACGAGTGACTCCTAAACTCATAGAATGGTTAAAAAAAACTTCAGCTAAATTCCCAAAATTGTGCTGCAAGCCGAGAAGAATCATTTGTTGTTTGAAGATGGATGCATTAAAACAATGAAAATCTAAGTTGATTCGACTTGAAATCGTTCAGGCCTCAGGCATTTTACAAGGAAACAGGGACGATCTGGTTGAGTTAGGTTACAAGTTTTATTCGCAGTTTGAATGAATTGAGAAAAAGAAAGAAGGAACAAAAGCTAAAAGAGCATTCATTTGATAAGAAACACGAAAAATTGTGTTTACCATCGGGCCATTTGCAGCTGTTCATAAGAGACACATTTTAAACGGGAGATTGAAAAGATCATGAAAAAACTTTATTTTGTAAATGAAACCGTGACTTCACACAAGAAACGACATAAGCGGTGATAAATTTAACTGAAGCTAGAATGCGTCGATGAACAGTGGGAATTTCCAGATGTCAAGTACATGGTTGTGCACAAAAATCTTTCAATATGTTGTATTTAACTCTTACGTGCTTTTGTCCGAGTTGTAATATATTCCAAAAAAGTGCAAGTCATATAATTTACACGTGAAAAGTGGTTCAGCCATTTTCTTGGAACTGAATTGCTGGTGCGTACGTGGAGAATAAAACTACTGTAGCTCTTGCCAACTGAAGTTGCATCAAGTAGTGTCACTACTGCTTCCCTTCTTGAATAAACTGTGCAAACAGCGTAACAGAACAATACACACTTGTCAGTCTTTTTATGAGAATATGTTTTGCAAGAATATCGAGGTTGAATTTGACGAAATTTTAAGAATATTTTAAGAACAAACCCGACGATGAGATTTTGAAAAGAAATTATGTGCCTGGTATCAGGCTTTTTATTGCAGCCCGGCTCGTTCCAAAATTACTTTAACAGCATCCAAACACCAAATACATTCGAAAACAGAAATTTCATTCGTTATAATCTAAGAATATTCACAGAGATATTTTGCAGCTTAAAATCGGCAAAAAAATATGAAAATGCGGCCTCGACTGCGAAAACAATATTCATGTGGGAAAAAAGAGACGATTTATTTACGTAAACAGAATTTTAAAAGACCTTATGGTGTTCAAGTCGATTTCCATTTAATCACTCATTGATATTTACCTGTCAGTAATTAAAACTGTTCTCTACATGATGGATTGACGCCCTGAAACGATTTTCTGACATTTATAAATTTCACGCATTCATCCCGCAGTTTATTACAGTCTTTTCTTTTTCACGAATGAAAAGTAATTGCAGCATTTTTTATGGACCGTTCAAAGTTCCATAGATTCATTGAGGAAAATGGCATTTTTTTTAATGAACTAGTCGCGACAAACTAAAGCACGTTTATAGCTCGCGGCGAAAGCCCCGCGGGTTTTGTTTCATCCTGGTCGAGAAATTCAAAGAGAATTTTGGATTTGAATTAACTTAACGAATCAATGGTAACAAAAATACGTATGCAATTTTATACAGAAAGAGGAAAGTCGGGTAGTGCTCGTGTTTCCAATAATAAAAAGTTTGAGATTTTGTCAGCAAGGCACGGCTCTCTAATCAATATTTTTTTTATCTTGAAGATACTGTCGGTCATAAAACAAGATGCAATAAAGACTTCCTGCCTTTCAACATATTTATCAGCGTTCTTGTGTTTTGTTTGGTGGGGGGAGGGTCAAAGTTTACTCAGGAAGTGGAATACTTTTGCACAACAACTCATTATTCCTATAGTCGGTAATAACAGCTCATTCAGATATCTAATTCCCTTTTAACGAGACTTCGCGTTAAAACTGATGTTACTTTTTTTGTTAATGAATACCTTGTTGTAAAAGGGAAATTTAGACCGGAAGGAAACCTATCAAGCTAGCATTCTCTTCCTGATTAATGACTGTTTCTTATGAAGTTGCTGTGAGCCACCACAGTTGCCAGCGTCATTCAGTTCTCGAGAAGCAAGTAAAGGAAACCCTTGTCATTAAAAATCAAATCTTTTTCTTTTTGTTTCTCGTCAGTGTATCAGCTGAGTTCACAAAACCAGGTGCATATCCCCTACATAGGTTTTAAATACACTGCATTCTCGTCCCCAGAGCCCACGATCCTTCTGGCCTGTGGTAGGGATGTAGACTACGAGTAGTCCCTCTTTCGCTTAGTCCGTCGTGCGTGACGCGAAAGAAAACCGCGAAATAAAATGGCCGCGTGAAATCCTGGGGGCGAGAAGCGTGCTTTCTCGCCCCCAGGATTTCACGCGGCCATTATTTTCCACGGTTTTCTTTCGCGTCACGCACGACGGACTAAGCGAAAGAGGGACTACTCGCAGTCTAACAGGGATGGAGAACTCTGGACTGACCCGATTTTCTGAGTATGCGCGAAATTGACGGGAAGTCCGTGAATCGCGAACTTCCCGTGTTGGACAAGGCCAGAGCTTTCGATTCCTGCCACAGGCCAGAAGGATCGTTGGCTCTGGAGACAAGAAAAGCTCAATAGAAATACATTTATATTAGAAAATTTTCTCAATTATATTTAGTACACATTTGATCTAGTTGAAATGACACATTTAATCTAGTTTAATCAAAAACTTATCACATCAATCACAAAGTACTAGGGATCTAACCTAACAATACAAACTGCAGATTTGACCGTTTGATAACTGGTTTTACCTGTGAACACATTTCACCTGCAACACAAATACTGGAGGGGGGTAAGTTTGATTTGTCATATTATCTTAAACAAACTTTGCAATTAGTCAATCAGAGGCCTTATCTACTTTCCTGATATCCTGCGATATGGCTACTATATCATGCTCACTTGGCCGAATTGTGGTCTCGCTTCGGTATTAGACTCGACTGCGACTCGCCAAATCTGAACCACGGCTCGACCAAACTCGAAGCGAAGAGTACAAAATGGGTACGATTAGGTCAAGTATTAAGTGCAATTGGTAATTGTGGAATAGACCCATCATGAACATTTTAACATGTGCCCTGATGCAGTTTCGGAGACCTAAAATATACACAGAACGAAGCAGTTATGTATGTATAAGCTTGATCGGATCTTTAACAGTCACAAACTTTAACATAACAGTGATGGATTGTGTCGTAATGATGAATATAAGCTCTAGATCATGTACACACAAAAAGAAATATTGTGTAAACATTTCTACATTTTCACTATAAATACAAATCACTAGGACTTGTATGGTGCAAAACCGAAAACGTCAAGCTCTTCTATCGAGTTGTTGGACATGTATGCGATATGGAAGGATTTCAATTCGCAACGTGTTTGATTGATTTACCGGGCACTTCGGCGTGCGTGCGACCACCTCGATATGATGACCACACTCTGGTTTTAAGCCAAGTAATATTGTCATAAAAGACAAAGTTAATTCCTTGCTCCGTGAATTTCTACTTTTAATTTTGTCGAATGCGTAGCCGTAATAGATATAGAGCTCAAAGGAGCAAAAAAATCTCTTCACAGTACACATGCAAGAAAATTAAACTGAATTGTGTCTAGCATGACATTAAATTATTTAGAAAAGAGATATAAGAAAAATGAGACATTTCTACAGTCTTGTTATGTTATAGTGTATTTGCAACACTTAAGAAAACCTTATGTTAAAGCCAAATATTACTGGAAGCCAATTGCATGCAGCCA
>JAHPZR010017608.1:0-10000 GCA_019787425.1 Platygyra sinensis
CACATTGCTTGAAAGAAGGGACACTGTGATGACTGATAGAGGTTTTGTAATAAATGACTTACCAGAGCCTCTAGGAGGTACTCTTAATATTCCTCCTTTCCTCAATACTGGTAATCTGGGACAGTTTTGAGAGGATCAAGTAAAAGAGACTCGTACTCGGGAAATTGCAAATTTGAGAATACATGTTGAGAGAGAGAGAGCGATAAGCAGAATTAAGACGTTTAAAATCGTACAAAGTGTATTTCCAATTAATCAGGCTGATCTGCTTAATCAGATCTGGACAGTCTGCACTTTTGGTCAATTTTCAGTCACCAATCATCGCACAGTAACTAGTAATTACAAGTGTTAGCTAAAATGCAACATACATACAGATGTATTTCAGACATTTGCTGTGTAAATGTAAACTTGTCAATGAAAATACACCAATACAGAAACAACCAGCAGCCAATAAAAGACAAAAATTGTTTCAGAGGCATTATTTCACAGCATAAAACATTTCACACAAAATAATTGCTTCGTATGATGTCATTAATAATAGGAAAGTTAGGATCCTTTCATTGTGAAGGGCAGAGTGATGCACCTCTTGTTAATTCCTTTCCCACTGATGGTTTTGAAAAATTTAGCTGAATCCAGCGTTGTGGATCGATTTTTGTTCCTCTAGGTACATGCCATTGCTGGGGCTTTCAAGTTCAAACACCATCTTTCTCCTTCACAGAACTCAACTCTGCATAGGCCGTAAAGCCGAGAGATGATGACAATATCCCTGCCCGGCTTTGCAAGAACATCTTCTAAACACGGTGTTCGATCCTGAGTCGCCGAATTCCAAGATCATTTTTATCTCATGCGGCTTTTCCGATTTAGACATCGAGCGATAGCATTTTCCTTTCATAACATAACATTCATCTTGGTGAAATGTGATAAAAAGATCGTGAACGTAATCTTCCACGAAGTACGCCTGAATCCTCAGATTCTTTTTCTTTTCCTTGATAAACTCCCCTAAGCAATATTGGGTTAAAGTTTTACAAGTTTCTCCAATGTAAGGTGTCATTTCAGCTGGCGATCAAAGGTCAACACAAGTGCAAATTAGCCATGTGCATATCAAAGATGGCGGTCGCATACCTCCAGTGACCAGTCCCCGCGCGGCATGTAAAAGGTCTATTGGAGAGAAAATGGCGTCCCGGTTTGCAGCCGTGACAAGTGAAGAAATCATCCAAATTATTTTTTTGGTGTATATTATCTCACTGTTTTAGTATATACTAAAACAACTATTCACCTCAGTGTCGGTGGCTAGCGTTGAATATTTACCTCACCGCTTCACGGCTCGGTAAATATCCACCACTAGCCACCTCCACTTCGGTGAATAGTTGTTACTTATAACAAATAACCCTGTAAGCTGTTACGATATATTTGTTGAGGACGATTTGAGACGTGAGTCCGATGTCGATTTTGATACTGTATCAAGCGAATGAAAACTCTGTGTTAGTTTTAGAAAAGTAATTTCTGGTAGGAATCTTAGCCTGAAGATTGACTGTGTAAGAACATCAAACGCTGTTATGAATGAATGAATTATTGATTGATAAAATATATGCATAATTTGCATGCGCGTACAGTGTATAATCCATATATGTACCTTGGGTTTGAAAATGCTACCCTCTGCCTGCGACCTCGGGCAGCATTTTCAAGCCCTCGGTAACAGTTTTTCACTATATAAGTAGCGCTGTTTTAATTGTAATTGTCAGTAGTGTTTGTTATTTAGAATTGTTTTCCTTTGCTTTACTTGGTTGATCTTTATCAAAATGTGTTATAAAACCGTAGATTACTGTAATTGGTGAGTAATAGAAATAAAAACAACGAGTAAATAAGTAAAAACTGATACGGTAGTTTAAGTTTAATATTGCATTGCTTTATAGCGTAAGCGTATCCTTATAATGTAATATTCGCACGGTAAATAGTGAAAATAGTACATTAAAAAAATTGTATTGCATTTAATTGCATTGTAAGTAGAGTAAGTATTGTATCGTATTGTCGTAGAGTAAGTACAATTTATCGTATATATAGCGAGAATCTTAGTTAATATACCCTGCAAATAGAATTCTATATGAACTATATTTTCACATGTGATCATCATGAAAAAGCGATACGTCCAATCAACTTCGCGTATAGCATTCTTCACATGTGAAAATATAACCAATCATCGCCCAGAGTAGGATGGCTTAGCCAATCAGAGCAAAACACTCAAATGGCTTCCCAGAAGCGTGGTCTTGAAATTAGCGCCCGCTTGCAGTTTGTGTTTTTAAAACATGGCTTCGGCTTCCCGTTTGTTCATTAGCACTTTAGCTTCAGTCAACAGTCACCTCAGCAAGTATTGTCTCTGTTTCAAGGGTAAACATTCAAGGAGGAACATTTCTACACACAGCGTAAGTCAACAGAGTCCGAATTTGTCTTTGCACAGCGCGAAGCGTCGTCATGGACAAGCGAAAACATTTGACACTTTATGCTTTAATAGGAATTCCCCGTATTGTATTTTACGTTGTGTAGGCTCTTTGTCCGCTTGCTGCTGGACGGGAAAGCGAATTTGTTTTTTATTACGTTCAGTCAGTTACATCAGTCTTGACGTTTTTGCTGTTCTGCATGTAAGCTTATGTCATCGGGGAAAGATAAAACTGATTTATAGTCAAACTTTTTTTTATATATTTTCTTATCAGCTAAGTTTTTTAAATTGCAAAACCACATAATATATAAATAGATTACTTCATAGAAAGTGCGACGTACGGATTTTTATTCACGAGTTGCAAAACGAACGAGTGAACGCAGCGAACGCGTGAGTTTTCAAAGTTTTGCAACTAGTGAATAATAATCCGTACAAAGAACTTTCTATGCTGTAAATTGTTTATTGTATATATAGCGAGAATTAAACATATCCTTTACAGTCAAACTAAGTGAAGCGTATCCCTCAAGATTGCATTAATGCACTGATTATTGAAACTTGAACCCACTAGTTGTTCAAGAATGTAATAATGAATTGATTATTCGAATACTGCACTTGCTTGTTCGATCCAAGAATACGGCTAACGGGTTCCGTTTTTGAAAAATCAATTCACCATTGCATTCTAGAAAAGACTAGTAGGTTTGAAACGTACTAGTCGCAACAGTGAATTGATTTTTCGAAAAAGGAACCCTTTAGCCGTATTCTTGGATCGAGCGAGCGAGTTCAATATTCGAATAATCAATTCCTTATTGCATTCTTGAAACGACTAGCGGGTTCAAGTTTCAAATGATCAGTTCATTAATGAAATCTTGAGGGGTACGCTTCACTTAGTTTTACTGTAAAGGACATGTTTAATTCTCGCTATATATACAATAAACAATTTACAGCATAGAAAGTGCTTTGTACGGATTATTATTCACTCGTTGCAAAACTTTGAAAACTCACTCGTTCGCTGCGTTCACTCGTTCGTTTTGCAACTCGTGAATAAAAATCCGTACGTCGCACTTTCTATCAAGTAATCTATTTATATATTATGTGGTTTTGCAATTAAAAAAAATTAGCTGATAAGAAAATATATAAAAAAAATAATAATAGTATACGTAATAATCCATTTATGAACCTCGGGCTTGAAATTGGTGCTCTCGGCCTCGGGGAGCAATTCAAGCCCTTGGCCACAGTTTTTCATTATACGGACCAACCTTAAGCCAGCAAATAACACGTACTGTGATATTTATTCCTTCAGCAAATTGATTTTACAGATTACAAATAGGTTTGTTTACGCAACTTTGTCATTTGAATCGGCTTACGCACAATGGTGACGAGTAACTCTGATACTACTCAGTAGACAAAGAAAGATGTTCGAAAGAACAGATAATTCTCGAGCTACTTTATGTTAGTTGCATTTTTCCGTTGTGGAATTTGGCGCCAAGTTTAATGTTTTACTACATTACAACGCCAAGCCACAAACAGCCAAGCAAACTGTCGCAATTTCAAAACACGTCTGAACTGAATTTACTTACAGTGATTTTCCTTACCATTTTAAAGTGAACAAAGATAAACTTGGTTGACTAATCGTCGATGGAAGTGTAAAAAGGCAAAAGATCGACGATTACCGCTTACTATAGGAACCGCCGGAAAAAAAAATCCGGCCATACATACATACATACATACATACATACATACATACATACATACATACATACATACATACATACATACATACATACATACATACATACATACATACGTACGTACGTACGTACGTACGTACGTACGTACATACATACATACATACATAACAAAATGTTTCAAGTGACTACTCAGATCTTGAGTACATATGGAGTTTAATACAAATCTGTTTCGTAGGCTAACATAAAGCTAGCCCACTCATCAGTTAGTTTCCATATACACCGATCAGCACCTAAACTGAACTACATACATACATACATACATACATACATACACTTTATTTATACACGGTAAAAACATCAGTTACAAGATAATTATTTAAAAAATAAAACTGTTTTACATGTTTGCCGTGTGGGAGTACGAGGAGGACAATTGGTGATCTATTTTATTTCTAAAATTAGTATAGGATCTAATGGCTCTGACGTCAGATGGAAGGCTATTCCACAAATGTGCTCCACTATAGGAGAAGCTACGTTTCAAAAAATCGGTACGGGGCTTAGGTAGAGCCAATTTATTATCACTATTCCTAAGGCTATAGCCCGTGCTGAAGGGCTTAAATAGGCCTTTCAGGTACTCTGGAGACTGATCATTTAAAGTTTTAAACATCAATTTCAATTTTTGCTTTTTTCTTCTGGTGCAGAGATTATCCCATCCCAACTTAGCGCGAAGGGCGGTAGCGCTAGAATAGTAATCAGACTTTGTTATAACCCGAATGGCGCGATTTTGTAGTTTTTGTAATTTGTCGGCTAACTCGTTGCTGAGACCGTCCCACACAGCCCGTGGGCCTTAGCGTAAAAAGCTGGACCGGACAAGAGCGCGTGATTAGCCAATTAAATTCGAGGATTTAGGATTCCTTCCAGCCCAGGGTTTACTATTTTTCAAGCATCTGAGCGGGCCGGAGTTCTAAATCCTCGAATTTAATTGGCTAATCATGCGCTCGTGACCGGTCCAGCTTTTTATGATACGGCCCACGGGTCGGGTTTTTGCACCCCTGTAGCGATTACGGCTTCTAAGTTTCTCTCTCAGAAGTTGGTGGTAATCGTCAAACTTTTGCCCTCTTTACATTTCCATCGACGATTAGTCAAGGGAAGTTTATCTCAAGTTCACTTTAAAATGTCAAGGAAAGTCATCGTAAGTAAATTCAATTGAGTTGTAGCTTGGCGCTGTAATGGTGCGTTATTCGTTGTTTCTATCGCCGTAAAATTCGATCTCAGTCGAGTTTACCTCTGATCGTTGCTGTATTTAGGAGAATTTTCGAGTTTCCTCGCTTTCTGCCATTCAATTTACGGTAGAAAGTCTGATTTCAAGTGATTCTAATAGCAACCACTGATAAAAATTGTTTTTATCGTAAAACTTCAAACTTCGCACGAAATCTCACAACAGCAAAACAATTTTGGCGAACTGAACGGTGAAATAAATGCAACTAATATAAAGTAATTTGAAAATTATCAGTTCTTTAATACATCTTTCTTTGTCTAGTATATGAGTTACTCGCTCGTTGCGAAGAATTTTTACGATCGTTAGTAGACGGCGCACAAGGAGGATACCTAAACTTCGAGCCAGGATATCGACCCAGGATTCAAGGCAGGCGGGATCTTGAGGTAGGATCCGAGCTAAGATTTGTTAGGATGAGCCGCTTTCTCGGCCATTTTAAAATGACATGTCACGTGACCTGGTTTCTTGTCTGCGTTTACACCGTAGCGCTTTTGTCTTATCACAAGTCGTGTGGAGTAATGCGATTTCATGGTATGCACAAGCCTGGAGAATTCGTCCACTACAAATCCACATTAACTCTTATAACCGCTTGGCTATTCTTAAGAAACATCGCATATCTTTATTAGGTTTCAAAGAAGCTTTTTGTTGCAGTTCGATGAAGTGTCAAGCACATGCCAGTAGTCTTATGCGTTAGATCTGACCCTAACTCGCGCTCTGATTGGCTGTTGGGATTATTCAAGATGGCGGCCGGTGTAGTCATCCGTATCCAAGATGGCGGAGCCTAGCTAATACAAGATGGCGGCCCTTAACCCTAATGACGTCACCTTGGTGACGTCATCCTTTCCCAGTCTCCTATCCCCTAGTTCCCCTCTGACCTCTTATGACGTCATCCCTAATTAACATATACATCATGGCGCTCTAAGAAGGTGGTAACCCTAGTTACTAATTTACTTAGTGACATTGCCGGATTTCATACGTCGGGGGCCTGGGTACAATCGGTGTATTATGGGATTAACAACACAAGACCGATATATTCAGAAAGAGCACATCGAGCTTTACAAAATCTTTATGTTTCGTGTTAATTGGGCCAATATTGAACAAGATACAGCCATTCAAAAACGTAAAAAATTAGTAACAAATGTATGGATTGCCGGACACTTGTCCGGAAAATGTATGGATTTCCGGACGTGTCCGGCAATCCATACATTTGTTACTAAATTTTTACGTTTTTGAATGGCTGTAGCTTGTTCAATATTGGCGCAATTTACACGAAACTTCAGGATTTTGTTAAGCTCGGTGTGCTCTTCCTGAATATATGGGTCTTGTGTTGTTAATCCCATAATACACCGATTGTACCCAGACCCTCACGGTATGAAATCCGGCAATGGCTCTTCTATTTCGATCATGATATGTTTGCTTATCCATGTGGGACAACTTACTCCGACACTTTAGTCACTGCGCATGCGTAGTATGAAAAACACGGAAAGGGTGAGAAAACACGTGGCTAAAGATTAAATTTAATTTGATCTTAAGCCCCATGTTACTTTGAGTAAAGTAATCGCGCGTTTATATTTGGATCACGAAATGTCCCCTGGCGTTTCTGGGACCAATTACTCCGTGCCCTGGTAAGTGCGCATGCGCGGTAAACAATAAGGGAGACAATAAACACGCATGCGTAGTAGTAAAAAAACTTTATTAAAGAAACAGACTACAATTTCATTCGCTTCTGGCTTTCATAATTTTACGAATCACTTTCTCGGTCAACGTTGTTTTGCCCGGCAATCTGTTGATAGCATGAATCATTTTAGTATCGGCTCTCCATTTGTCCTGTAAGTTCTTGGCTCGGGCATAATCGATGTCGTGTTGTTTGGCGATACGATTCAGTCGGTTTTTCCCAGGGTCCCCTCGAGCCAGACGTTTCTTTAACTTTGTACCTGGCCCTAGAAATTGATAGCCCGGCACGTGATATTCGATACCAGTCTTGCTCAATAATTTTTGAATGTCCACCCCTCTTCCACGCTGTTTTCGTTTTCTCCAAGTCCGTTTCATAATCAAGCTTTTTTTCTCCACGCTTCCCAATAACCCTCTTGTAGTTTTTCTGCTTCGGTCTTTTTAGTTTCTTCTTTCCTGCTACACCACCCCTTGGACTGTCGTCGACTTCTTTCCACCCGAGTTCTTTTAAAGTTTTCTTAGCTGCAGGACTAAGTCCTTTTGGTATCACACTCGACGCCGGTGTCTTATAACTGCTGGTCGAAGGTTTAGGTTTTTTCTCGGGTCTGGGAGAATATGGCTGCTTTTTTACAGTCATTGTTTTAAGCGACTTTTTCTCGCCAGTCGGGTTTTTCGGCGATTCTATTTCGATCACCTCGGGTTCTTGCTATTTGATAATGTCTTTGAGCAAACGTTCGATCGGCGCATCGACCATCCCTTCCGGTTCTTCGATGCCTTCATAGCTTACAGGTTGAGCGGTACCGGTTCGAACCCGTTTGACTAAACGACCTTGTTCTAAAGCCAAGGGTTTGACCATGCGTACGGCTAAACTATCGGGAATAGTCTTATCTTCTAAAATCAATTGTTGTTCGGCCGCCATTCGGCCGGCCTTGTTGAGTAGCGCACTCTCGGTAATTTTGCCTTGATAATAATTCGAAAGCCGATTAAATTCCTCGGCCGGGACCATGATCACTTCATTTACTATTGTTGACTCACTCTGATAATTCTTTCAGGGCTGTTTCGTAGCACTCTTGCCAGTATATTGAGACCTCTCGTTCCTTTTTTAACTCCCTTTGGAGACTTTCGATAGTTTGTCTACCAGCAGCGCAGGATTCACACAACGTGTAGGTTTTACCGGACTGTGTGGAATCTTGTACTTTCTGACACGTAAGACATAAGTCGTCGTACTTTAAAGCTATGTAATCAGCATAGAGCTGGTTATATTTTCGATGCCAATAATCCACTTTATCTTTGAGTTCTTCTTCTCTTTTATTGGCTTGTTGTAATAACACAATCAATTCGCTTATAGGGTTTTTAGGTTTTGGTCGTTCGGACACAATGTCGATTCCGTCGGCCGGATACCCATTTTCATCTCTTCCTAAGCGCAACATGCTGCGCAGCATTCGTTTAAACTTTGCCAGAAACCTCGCCCTGTTTGTTTCTTGAGTTGTTCTCGCTTTCGTTTTAGCGACGTATGACGAAGTCTTAGTTCTTGCAGGACATTTTTATAACGTTTTAATTTTTGAATCGTTTTCGGTTGAATAGGCACGTTTTGTTTCATGACATTCAACACCATTTCGCCGTTTTGCGTTCGCTTCCCGCAGGAGGCTTTGTGAAAAACCCCGGTGACGTTGAAACAAACTCATGATAAAAATGACAACACACATTTAAGGTATCAGCCTTTTATTACAATACAAGCGTGTAACACGTTCCAAGATCGGTGGCGCAAAATCGGTTACAATGTCGTCCAAAGTTTTCATTTTCACTAAGAAACTATTGAGATCAAATTCGCCGCTCAGAATAGCCGTGTTAATAGGACAATAACTAGACTTTTGGAGGGCATATTGTTTATTTGTGGCCCGAGTAGCATCATTTGCGCCCGAGCGGAGCGAGGGTGCAAATGATGCTACGAGGGCCACAAATAAACAATATGCCCGACAAAAGTCTTGTTATTATCATTATCATCAATATACAAGGTCATATCATGAATAGTCTATGGCAATAAAATAAGCTTGATCTTTAATAAGTATGTTACTGAACTTAAGTACACTCTAACTTGTACAAAAGCACAATTTTGGCTTTTTAATAGAAAAGTGACAAAAAATAGTCTCGTCAATGTCCCCTAGCCAAAAAATAAACTTAATAATCAATGTATAGAACCAAATTTCGATTCAATTTAACATCAACTGTTTTCGTAAAGACTTTGTATTATTGTGCTATTCGCTGTCAGTGTCACTCTCCAAAATGCGACGGCGTTTCTTAGGAACGCTCTCCATTTGCTGCGCTGACCCTGCTTGGTACACATTCATTGTTCCTATCTGTATGTGTTGTGTACAGTTGGGATATGGCTGAGCCAAAGCCATAAACTGATTTTGCAGTGATTGTGAAACCAAGCTGCTTGGACCAGGGAGCGCGTAGTTTGATGAACTACCGGGAGCATCTTGTTTGCTCATAGGCTGAAAAGCTTCTGTCAGAATCCTGGAGCATTCTCTTTTCTGTTCACTGGTTGTTTGGTTGATGTAGTGTGTGAGACTTCTTTCGTCTTTGTGCTTTGTTATTGAGCATATTTTCTTGGTATCCACACCTCTTTGGAATAAGTGGGTGACAGCCGATGCCCGAACACAATGGTTGGTGTACCTTTGAGATAATTCGGCTTTCACCGAAAGTCTTTCCATTATTTTGGCGATGGCGTTCTTTCCAAGTGGCTCATTTTTATACCAGTGTTCAGCAGGAGAGCGAGCGTAGTTCTTGTTAGGAGTTTGAAACAGCGCATCGCACTCCGGGCGAACCTTGCTCAAGTAAAACTCAAACGCTGTAACCGGATTTAAGCCATTTGAAGTTTCGTACATGCGTACATCAGAAAAGAGCTGATCTGATTGTTTGGAGCCACCTTGATGG
>JAHPZR010017608.1:17500-27500 GCA_019787425.1 Platygyra sinensis
AGATTTTCAAATTCTCCGTACACAAGCACAGTAAGGTTCACGCCCGGGTTAGCTCCAAATCGGATGACAATCTTGACGTCTCCTGCCTGGGATGGGTTGAGAACAGGACTGCTTAGGGATTCGCTAGGAGCGTTATTAAATACGAACAGAGTGCAGCCCTTGTTTCTGCCCCAGTCCTCTGGTCGAACCATGTTGCCTTTTCTTTTAGTAAAACATTCTGTGGCTTTGAGAAACTGGTGATAGCCTCTAAGATCCTTGCTGGTGTCTGTGTGATCTAATTCTAGGGCTCTGTAAGGATATTCCTCTCCTTGTATGAGCTGTTTGATGCTAGTGATGTTAAAGGTCTTGTAACTAAACGCGTACTTGGTTTCATCTCCATTGAACGCAGTCTGCTCGAGCAGTGCTACAATCACCCTGTTAGGAAGCTGGTTTTGAAAGATATTATTCGCTTCAAAGTACACACTATCATTAACGTGATTAAAGGTTCTGATTTCACTCCTGGTCGTCGGGTATACTGCTTTCTTATAAGAACTTTTTTGAAACTGGTTAAGCAGACCTCTGTACACGGAGGGTAATACTTTGACTTGGTTCAGGAACAACGTAATTTTGAGATCGTCGGCTGTGATGTCCCTAATGTGTCTAGCTCCACCATGTTTTTGACTCCAGATTTCACGACTGTTCAAGTACATCTGTACGGGTCCGCAAATGATCCCAGGACCGCAAATGATCCCGGACCGCAAATGATCCCCAAATTGGACCGCAAATGATCCTGGACCGGAAATGATCGCCATATTGGACCGCAAATGATCCCGATCAAAAATTAACGAATGGCATGGATTGTGGAATAGGGTGGATAGAGAATTGGCGTACGTGAATACCGATATTTTTATTTAAGCCATCTTATAATTATAATGGCTCACAACTTTTTTTAATACTTTCGACTAAATTTTGTTGTTAACTACGATGTTATGAAATGCACCACTCAGGGCCTCTTCATATGAGCCCGGTCAACCGGGCTGGCTCGGTTTCCGAGATCTCGCCTGGCCACTCTTTTCTTTGTAAAAATATCGAAGTGTTCATATGAGAGGCCGGGCTGGCCCGGTTACCGAGATCTCGGTAACCGGGATGAAAATTTTCCCATATGAACACTCTAGCTCGGTAACCGGGACGAAACTTTTTAAACAAAATAGCTTCACTCTCGCAACATAGCGGCCAAAATGGCATAATTTTGGTCTTGTATGTATTTCTACTTCAGAAGTATGCGAATTAGCTTTATTAGTAAAGTTACAAGAGTCCACAAAGTTATGACAGTCACGAACACTACAAATTTATGTTTCACCATTTTGGTTGTGTTTCTTGAATTCATCCCGGTCGACCAGGCTGAAATTTCCCATATGAACACACCACAGAATCCGTCCCGGTAACCGAGCCAGCCCGGTTACCGGACTCATATGAAGAGGCCCTCAATCAATCATCAAAACAAAGCTTGGCTTGTATTTCTTTGCAGTTCTCATTAAAATTATAATCAGTACAACAGACACTACACATCCTCGTTTGTTAAACACTGATATTTCGGTGTTATAGTTAAATAACATTTGGATCATTTGTACAGTGGAACCTCGTGATTGACCTCGATTTAACGAAGTCGTTGGGGACCGGCCAAATTTGTTCGTTAAATCGAGGGTTCGTTATATCGAAAACCTCGATATAACGAATTTGAGGGGAAACGACCAAAATGTTCGTTATATCGAGGTCATAGTAAATGAATGATTTGTAACACAGGTGACCTCTGTGGAAATACCATAGTGCCAATGTCTATGACATATAATAAGCCGTTGACTGAAAGTTTGCTGTCTCTTTACCATATGGATAAAAGGATTTGCTGACTGTTGATCTGTTCAGCGTTTATCTTCAGTCCCGTTTTGACATTGTAATTCCTTATATCGAGGAATATTTTACGTTTGGGCTTCCGGATTATGTTCGTTATATTGAGGTTCGTTATGTCGAGATTCTATTCCATACATTTTACTGTAATTTTGGCCGGGACATAGAGTATTGTTCGCTATATCGAGGACTTCGTTAAATAGAGGTTCGTTAAATCGAGGTTCCACTGTACTAAATACATCCGCGATCGAGTGTCGATTGATACTCTCGATCGACATCTCGATCGAGGGTCGATCGATACTAGATCGAGATGTCGATCGAGAGTATCGATCGACACTCGATCGCGAATGTCTTTAGTACACATGATCCGGAATTTGAACCGATTTATTTTCTAATTTTTCCTTGGTCGTATTTTTGCTTTAATTCCTCGTGAATGACTACTGGAGTATTCTAAGAAGCCAAAATTCCAAGCTAAAGTTATGAAGTTCAGCTTCATGACCAAACAAGGCCAAGGCTTGCGCTTCGTTTTGACAATTATCTGTTTGTTAGGTACTTGACTACTATTGCCACCGGGATTTCGAGAATGTTTACGAGTATGTGAATTTCTTAGACTTCTAAGTCAATAGATCGTTTTCACATGATGTGCTTTTATCCTCATCAGGCATAAGAGGCGGTATATTTATATCCCTTTACAATTAGCGTGCTTCGTTTGGAAACTAGAGCATTTTGAAAGTTGCGTGACACAAGGCTACGATCGATTTTGTTAAAAAATATATCCTTCTCTCATGATTTTGAGCCTCTTTAAAAGTCAGAGCATTAGAAAAAGTGCTTATGTAAATGCTTGTTTGTTTAGTACTGACAACCAGACGCCCAAATAGCCAAAGTAAGGTTCAGATGTTTACGCTATATTCCGGCCGCCATGGCGTTTTCGTACTGGGCTCTGTAAATTTCTGGGAAACATTTACGACGAATATCTGAAGTTTGGGGACACACACAGGCCCAAAACTTGGAGAAGTGTCTTATATTAATAGTTATCTTCTATAACATACATCACATTTTCTTAGCTTTTTCCGTTGCCTGGTTTTCGATTTTTTTATTGCGTGACAGTGAAAACGATCTATACCCTTCGAAGAACAAAGCAGCAACTGTGGAATTTTTTATTAAATGTAATAATTTTTTTTTTTTTTTAGTTTTCGTGTGTTATCACCTTCCTCGGACATAAATCCATGCCATTTCTCAATTTTTGATCGGGATCATTTGCGGTCCAATATGGCGATCATTTCCGGTCCGGGATCATTTGCCGACCAATTTGGGGATCATTTGCGGTCCGGATCTTTGCGGTCCTGGGATCATTTGCGGACCCGTACACATCTGGAATTGCATTTCCACGCCTGGCACAAGTAGTTTGCTTAGATGAAACACTTCTAGGTAAGGTTTAAACCTAAACACAACTTTTTTACCGCCGTTAAACGGTTTAATGGATTTGACCCAATTTTGCTCATCTTGCGAGAGTGCTTTGAAATCATCATGACCAGGATTTAGTTGATTGGCGGTTAATGCTGCTCCGCTAGCATCACGGCAATTGAGACCGTTAAACCAACCCTCTGGCCCCAGGATAGTTTCACCGTCGTCTCGGTCATTGTGAATCACTGTATCAATGAAAGCTTTGTGATGGTATGTGTCAGTTTGAGGGCTGATTAGAGTACCGTTCAAACGCGCGTTAATTTGCTTAAACAACGCGTGAATAAAATTGTTACATATGGTCACCAACGTGTCATTAGCTATGTTACCAGCATTGTCCAGTTTGAGCTGCAGTTCGACTTCAAAGTAACTTTTTGCTAAATTGATAAAATCGTCCTGAGCAGCGATTTGAAATTCAATGGGGTGGATACCCGTCGTGAAAGGGTTGATGGGTACATAGCGCGATCCCTCAAAACTGTAATCCGCCGAGGGAACATCAAATAAGTTTAAGGTCGGATTCTGTACAGCAGCTGATTTTGTCAACGCTTTCGTCATCTTCTTCTTTTTTAAGTCTTGCGACGTTGACGAGTTAAGACAGCCTTCTGCACCTAACGATAGTCTGGTAGTTTTGATCGAGTCATGATCACAGTACCACCTTTATACGTTCTTTTGTAGTAAGGCAAACGTTTGACACGTCGAGAGTAAATAGGGCGCATGGCTTAAAATCCGAAAATACTTTTGCGCACTTTTTTCTTAACAAGTTTGTTCAGTTCTTGAGTAGCTTTTCGTTTAGCGCCTCGCTTGGCTGCTTGGAGACCACCTTTCTAATTAACTTGATTGCCCTTGACACCTGTTTTTAGACCTTTCAAACCAGCTTCAGCGGAAGCTGTGATGACATCTCTCAAAAGAGAGGGACCCACTTCTTTAGTAGTTTTCCACGCGGTGTCGGCTAACCCGTAGCCGTCTTGGGGTCGTTCCACAGAAGGGTGAAATCGTATAAGTCCGCTACCGATCATACTCGCTTGAAATGAAATGTCACGGTCGTGACCCCTCGTCCGAATGTACTCCGAGCACCTGATAACTCTGCGACTTGTACTTGAATAATGTCAAGAAGCTGTTTACGAAGCGGTATATATTGTAGTTGTGTCGGTTCAAAATAATAGCTTCCTTTGCCTTCTCTTTTATAATTTACTTCGCGAATAAAATCAGTAATTTGATCTCCCAACACGCTACTGCCTCCTACATCCGAATAGACATACAACGGGCGGGTACTGTGTCCAAATACGTTTTCAAATGCATAGTCCAAATTTATAAATCGCCAACTCACTGCCATACTCAAACGAATATAATTCTGCAAACTTCCGTCGGCCCATCGGGGAATAATCCAATACTTGTCTGAATGCGTGACGTTTTGTGCGTGACCGTCCGAGGTAAAGTGAGATTTTATGTCAGTGGTTGCAGGTATTTCGGGACCGTTTGTTTTGATGCTGAGGTTAGGTCCTAGCTTGACAGCAAATTACGGGTCTGAAGTTTGAAGGTCATCTTCAAACCAGCCCATTTCATACGCTAACGTTTTATGAATCCATATTCCAGGGTTTTTAAAACTCCTCTTCCCAGTTCCAAACTCTGTAAATTGTATCTTGGAGGTATCCAGGGTAATTTGTTCATCTTCCACGATAAACTCGGGGTAAAACACATTATTATTGGAACCAATTAGCCATCCTGGGTATAATCTGCTTTCAATAATTTTTTTCCATGTGTAGGATCAAACCTGTCAAACAATCGTGTAAAGTCATTGACGTGAAATCCACGTGACGACGATATGCGGTAATTTCACATCGGTTTCAAAACCGATTTTATTTGATGTATTATTCTTTTCAGAATAATACATCAAATAAAATCGGTTTTGAAACCGATGTGAAATTACCGCATATCGTCGTCACGTGGATTTCACGTCAATGACTTTACACGATTGTTTGACAGGTTTGATCCTACACATGGAAAAAAATTATTGAAAGCAGATTATACCCAGGATGGCTAATTGGTTCCAATAATAATGTGTTTTACCCCGAGTTTATCGTGGAAGATGAACAAATTACCCTGGATACCTCCAAGATACAATTTACAGAGTTTGGAACTGGGAAGAGGAGTTTTAAAAACCCTGGAATATGGATTCATAAAACGTTAGCGTATGAAATGGGCTGGTTTGAAGATGACCTTCAAACTTCAGACCCGTAATTTGCTGTCAAGCTAGGACCTAACCTCAGCATCAAAACAAACGGTCCCGAAATACCTGCAACCACTGACATAAAATCTCACTTTACCTCGGACGGTCACGCACAAAACGTCACGCATTCAGACAAGTATTGGATTATTCCCCGATGGGCCGACGGAAGTTTGCAGAATTATATTCGTTTGAGTATGGCAGTGAGTTGGCGATTTATAAATTTGGACTATGCATTTGAAAACGTATTTGGACACAGTACCCGCCCGTTGTATGTCTATTCGGATGTAGGAGGCAGTAGCGTGTTGGGAGATCAAATTACTGATTTTATTCGCGAAGTAAATTATAAAAGAGAAGGCAAAGGAAGCTATTATTTTGAACCGACACAACTACAATATATACCGCTTCGTAAACAGCTTCTTGACATTATTCAAGTACAAGTCGCAGAGTTATCAGGTGCTCGGAGTACATTCGGACGAGGGGTTACGACCGTGACATTTCATTTCAAGCGAGTATGATCGGTAGCGGACTTATACGATTTCACCCTTCTGTGGAACGACCCCAAGACGGCTACGGGTTAGCCGACACCGCGTGGAAAACTACTAAAGAAGTGGGTCCCTCTCTTTTGAGAGATGTCATCACAGCTTCCGCTGAAGCTGGTTTGAAAGGTCTAAAAACAGGTGTCAAGGGCAATCAAGTTAATTAGAAAGGTGGTCTCCAAGCAGCCAAGCGAGGCGCTAAACGAAAAGCTACTCAAGAACTGAACAAACTTGTTAAGAAAAAAGTGCGCAAAAGTATTTTCGGATTTTAAGCCATGCGCCCTATTTACTCTCGACGTGTCAAACGTTTGCCTTACTACAAAAGAACGTATAAAGGTGGTACTGTGATCATGACTCGATCAAAACTACCAGACTATCGTTAGGTGCAGAAGGCTGTCTTAACTCGTCAACGTCGCAAGACTTAAAAAAGAAGAAGATGACGAAAGCGTTGACAACATCAGCTGCTGTACAGAATCCGACCTTAAACTTATTTGATGTTCCCTCGGCGGATTACAGTTTTGAGGGATCGCGCTATGTACCCATCAACCCTTTCACGACGGGTATCCACCCCATTGAATTTCAAATCGCTGCTCAGGACGATTTTATCAATTTAGCAAAAAGTTACTTTGAAGTCGAACTGCAGCTCAAACTGGACAATGCTGGTAACATAGCTAATGACACGTTGGTGACCATATGTAACAATTTTATTCACGCGTTGTTTAAGCAAATTAACGCGCGTTTGAACGGTACTCTAATCAGCCCTCAAACTGACACATACCATCACAAAGCTTTCATTGATACAGTGATTCACAATGACCGAGACGACGGTGAAACTATCCTGGGGCCAGAGGGTTGGTTTAACGGTCTCAATTGCCGTGATGCTAGCGGAGCAGCATTAACCGCCAATCAACTAAATCCTGGTCATGATGATTTCAAAGCACTCTCGCAAGATGAGCAAAATTGGGTCAAATCCATTAAACCGTTTAACGGCGGTAAAAAAGTTGTGTTTAGGTTTAAACCTTACCTAGAAGTGTTTCATCTAAGCAAACTACTTGTGCCAGGCGTGGAAATGCAATTCCAGATGTGTACGGGTCCGCAAATGATCCCAGGACCGCAAATGATCCCCAAATTGGTCGGCAAATGATCCCGGACCGGAAATGATCGCCATATTGGACCGCAAATGATCCCGATCAAAAATTGAGAAATGGCATGGATTTATGTCCGAGGAAGGTGATAACACACGAAAACTAAAAAAAAAAAAAAATTATTACATTTAATAAAAAATTCCACAGTTGCTGCTTTGTTCTTCGAAGGGTATAGATCGTTTTCACTGTCACGCAATAAAAAAATCGAAAACCAGGCAACGGAAAAAGCTAAGAAAATGTGATGTATGTTATAGAAGATAACTATTAATATAAGACACTTCTCCAAGTTTTGGGCCTGTGTGTGTCCCCAAACTTCAGATATTCGTCGTAAATGTTTCCCAGAAATTTACAGAGCCCAGTACGAAAACGCCATGGCGGCCGGAATATAGCGTAAACATCTGAACCTTACTTTGGCTATTTGGGCGTCTGGTTGTCAGTACTAAACAAACAAGCATTTACATAAGCACTTTTTCTAATGCTCTGACTTTTAAAGAGGCTCAAAATCATGAGAGAAGGATATATTTTTTAACAAAATCGATCGTAGCCTTGTGTCACGCAACTTTCAAAATGCTCTAGTTTCCAAACGAAGCACGCTAATTGTAAAGGGATATAAATATACCGCCTCTTATGCCTGATGAGGATAAAAGCACATCATGTGAAAACGATCTATTGACTTAGAAGTCTAAGAAATTCACATACTCGTAAACATTCTCGAAATCCCGGTGGCAATAGTAGTCAAGTACCTAACAAACAGATAATTGTCAAAACGAAGCGCAAGCCTTGGCCTTGTTTGGTCATGAAGCTGAACTTCATAACTTTAGCTTGGAATTTTGGCTTCTTAGAATACTCCAGTAGTCATTCACGAGGAATTAAAGCAAAAATACGACCAAGGAAAAATTAGAAAATAAATCGGTTCAAATTCCGGATCATGTGTACTAAAGACATTCGCGATCGAGTGTCGATCGATACTCTCGATCGACATCTCGATCTAGTATCGATCGACCCTCGATCGAGATGTCGATCGAGAGTATCAATCGACACTCGATCGCGGATGTATTTAGTACAGTGGAACCTCGATTTAACGAACCTCTATTTAACGAAGTCCTCGATATAGCGAACAATACTCTATGTCCCGGCCAAAATTACAGTAAAATGTATGGAATAGAATCTCGACATAACGAACCTCAATATAACGAACATAATCCGGAAGCCCAAACGTAAAATATTCCTCGATATAAGGAATTACAATGTCAAAACGGGACTGAAGATAAACGCTGAACAGATCAACAGTCAGCAAATCCTTTTATCCATATGGTAAAGAGACAGCAAACTTTCAGTCAACGGCTTATTATATGTCATAGACATTGGCACTATGGTATTTCCACAGAGGTCACCTGTGTTACAAATCATTCATTTACTATGACCTCGATATAACGAACATTTTGGTCGTTTCCCCTCAAATTCGTTATATCGAGGTTTTCGATATAACGAACCCTCGATTTAACGAACAAATTTGGCCGGTCCCCAACGACTTCGTTAAATCGAGGTCAATCACGAGGTTCCACTGTACAAATGATCCAAATGTTATTTAACTATAACACCGAAATATCAGTGTTTAACAAACGAGGATGTGTAGTGTCTGTTGTACTGATTATAATTTTAATGAGAACTGCAAAGAAATACAAGCCAAGCTTTGTTTTGATGATTGATTGAGGGCCTCTTCATATGAGTCCGGTAACCGGGCTGGCTCGGTTACCGGGACGGATTCTGTGGTGTGTTCATATGGGAAATTTCAGCCTGGTCGACCGGGATGAATTCAAGAAACACAACCAAAATGGTGAAACATAAATTTGTAGTGTTCGTGACTGTCATAACTTTGTGGACTCTTGTAACTTTACTAATAAAGCTAATTCGCATACTTCTGAAGTAGAAATACATACAAGACCAAAATTATGCCATTTTGGCCGCTATGTTGCGAGAGTGAAGCTATTTTGTTTAAAAAGTTTCGTCCCGGTTACCGAGCTAGAGTGTTCATATGGGAAAATTTTCATCCCGGTTACCGAGATCTCGGTAACCGGGCCAGCCCGGCCTCTCATATGAACACTTCGATATTTTTACAAAGAAAAGAGTGGCCAGGCGAGATCTCGGAAACCGAGCCAGCCCGGTTGACCGGGCTCATATGAAGAGGCCCTGAGTGGTGCATTTCATAACATCGTAGTTAACAACAAAATTTAGTCGAAAGTATTAAAAAAAGTTGTGAGCCATTATAATTATAAGATGGCTTAAATAAAAATATCGGTATTCACGTACGCCAATTCCCTATCCACCCTATTCCACAATCCATGCCATTCGTTAATTTTTGATCGGGATCATTTGCGGTCCAATATGGCGATCATTTCCGGTCCGGGATCATTTGCGGTCCAATTTGGGGATCATTTGCGGTCCGGGATCATTTGCGGTCCTGGGATCATTTGCGGACCCGTACAGATGTACTTGAACAGTCGTGAAATCTGGAGTCAAAAACATGGTGGAGCTAGACACATTAGGGACATCACAGCCGACGATCTCAAAATTACGTTGTTCCTGAACCAAGTCAAAGTATTACCCTCCGTGTACAGAGGTCTGCTTAACCAGTTTCAAAAAAGTTCTTATAAGAAAGCAGTATACCCGACGACCAGGAGTGAAATCAGAACCTTTAATCACGCTAATGATAGTGTGTACTTTGAAGCGAATAATATCTTTCAAAA
>JAHPZR010017610.1:12500-17500 GCA_019787425.1 Platygyra sinensis
CTTGCCAATTTGTTCTTGTTAAAAACAAATTGACGTCATTTTTTTAATTGCATCTGTCCTGTTATTTACCGTTGAATTTCGTCTTAACGCTACTCCTCAGCCGATTTGTCGATGTGTTTTTGAGAAATTCATGATCAGTAACAGGACGTACGTATCAAAAACTGCCGTCAATTTGTTAAATATCTTTGTACGTACGACTCTAATGTGAATCACGCCTAAGTGGCTGCTCGCGAGGTTCTGTTTGACACACTGTCACGGTTGTTTTGATTTCATGTTGTGACTGAGAATTAACATAAGAAAATATCTTGAAGGCATGTCTGCAGGGCGCGGCACCGTGAGAAAGTTCTCATTGCAACACTGAAGTATCTATACTAGCCGAAGAAATATGTATTAAAGAACAGATTTAATTCGAGCTGCTTTACTGGTGTTAGTTACATTTAGTGCACCAGAGTAGTTGTTCCAGTGTGAAATGCTGCGCAAACATTGAAGTTGTACTACAAAAACAATTTCTTTTTGTCACTGAATCACTTCAAAACAGACTAAACTGAATCCCAGAAAGAGAGGGAATTCGTTAAGTGTATTGCACAGAAATTCTGTTAAAATAGAGCAACGATCATAGAGGTGTATAAACTGAAATTTACTATTTTTTTGAGTATTATTCGGCCCGTGAAACAAACAAACGAGAGCAAACCAACTTTCACAACTTTAAAACACTAAACGGAATTTACTTACAATGACTTCCCTTGCCATTTAACGTGAAAAAAAAATAATAGACCTGCGTTGATTAATCGTCGATGGAAGTGTAAAAAAGGCAAAAGATTGACGATTACCGCTACTTCGTCAACTTGACGATTGCGCCCGGCGGATGGGAAAAATCCGTCCGCTTCCGGAACCCAGATAACACTGCACTAGAATTCTACCAACCCACGAACTCAGCAAAAAAAAAAAACACTTGTTACGATAACCTCCGTTCTCACTGATGTCGTTATGTTTGTATCGTTATGTGACGAGTGTAAACTAAACTTTATGACCTGACGCGGATAATATATGTCGTTCTTAAGGCCCACCACGCCACTGGCCTCATTGCTCGATTACGGCAGAGGACGAATTTTATTGTAAAAGTAGCACTGAAACAAAACATCAGGATTAATATTTGCCACACCTATAAGCCAAAGAATTTTTAACTTAGTTTTGCAGTGCGTATGTCGAACTTTGGTCTGCATGAACCATGAATATGATATTTTCAAGAAATTTTCAGGTATGCATGCCACAAAAAATTATCGTATTAAATGTCAACTAGATAACCGTTAACCTACGCCTCTCCATTTCCATACAGTCTTCCAGACTAAATCATGATATTCCTATTGTTCATCTTTGTAATATTCTAAATTATTAAAAACTGGATCATTGGATAATGCAATTCGAGAGTTTTCATTGGCTAAGCCATCATGGTATATATTAGTCCAGTCCCTGAACTCTCCTTTCTTCCCGCCCCATATAGGGACTGAACCCGCGCGGGCGAAAGAAGAGTCCAGGATAACCTGCATGCGCATGCTCAGAACGCCGCCATTTTTTCCCCCCAAATCGGGGGAAAAAACCATATTTGGAAGTACTTTCCAGATTTGGCTTGTGGCGCGATTTTCTGAATGATTATAGAGAGTTTAGCATGACGTTTACGGCAGACGGCAAACGGCAAAGATTACCTCTGATTTTCTATTCTTTTCTTGTAAACCTTAAATAAATCATACAAGAATAGAAAAGCGTCTCTTACTATTCACAACCAATACAAATATTTTGATTCTACTGTACAGAGAGCTGAAGACGAGCGGCAAAAGTTTCACTTTTGCCGTTTGCCGTTTGCCGTTTGCCGTAAGGGTTAACCTCTACAAGCAACAATTTCTGCATTCAGATTGATTAAAAACATGTCAATTAATCCCAAATCAGTGGAATTTCACCAGTACCACGCTAAACCACATTCGATTAGTTTTTTATCACAATATCAAAGATAACGAAAGAAATCTTTGCCAAGATTTGTTGACAATTGAAAACACCGACTCGGACTTGAAAGTGCACGCCCTGCATTATGCAAATGAGCTACTTGTACGCGTCAGACTTTCCTTTCAAAAACTTTTGCAAAATCGCTCAACATACAAAAACAATACGAAAAAAATGTTTGGGAAAATATTATCGAGTAATGATGCGTACTCGTTGCCGATAAGAGTACAGACCACCATAAACCATATTTCGATTTTTACGTTTTTATGTTTTTTACGACAATATCAACGTCAAAGAAAATGTTTTCTTTCAGAGCGCGAGCTGAAAAAAGCATTGCGCGACACATTGACGCGAGCGGCGTGGTTGAAACCTAGTAATTTTTGATTGGTTCGTTCTGAGCATGCGCATGCAAGTTATCCTGGACTCTTCTTTCGCCCGACCGGGTTCAGCCCCTATATGGGGCGGGAAGAAAGGAGAGTTCAGGGACTGGACTATAGAAGACAATGCCGTGATACATTCTGTTGCGTGACACACGCCCTTCATGCAAGTTAGAAATCTGTCACAAAGATGTATCATCTTTCTATCAATATATTGACCTATTAAGGACCACCAAGCTGTAGAGACAGTCTAAAGAGCATCTGATAAGTGACGATCATCAAAATGGCCCAAATAGCTATGTTTAATAGTGGGTTTTGCTTCCGTTAGTTTAGTTTATTCTTACGGTTCGACGAAGCATCTGAAGGACATCGTGCTTGGTAGATGCTGGGATTTTCAACGGCAGAAAGTGCACGAGGAAGTCACGAAAAACTGCTCAAAGATTTGGGAGACGCTCTACAACGCGTTTGCCAAGAAAGATCCGTGTAACACTACATTCAAAAATTATGAGCCTTATTTCGAAGAAATTGGCATGGATATAGTCAAGCCGAACAAGGTTGGTGCACATTATAGATGAGCCACAAAGCGAAGCACTCGATCATCTCTCGATCTCGTGATTGGAAAGATACGTTTAGAGATTCAAATTTATTTTAGCTTCTGATAAAAATTAGATTTGCATTTTCCGGTTACAATAACTTGGTTTGTGGCATGCAATTGAAAGAGCGTATTACGCGACGCGGTCGAGCTATTTTCAACGTGAATTATTATTTATTTATTTACTTCCGAAAAGAGCAGAATTCTAGTTTAAATGAAATATCTTAAAGAAATAACATATACCTTGCATTATTCACTTTACTAGCTTCTTGATCGGTGGGCAAATCTTCGTGACAAGAAGTTTATTTCAAAGGTTATTTCTCGGAATATAACTTAATTAAATGTACAATAAAATGAAGTTTGACATAACTTGTATGTAGAAGACGCGTTTTTGAAGTCACTATGCCTACCTGTTAGCGTCTGAAATATTTGCTGGTAATCGATTGACTATGGGTTTTGTTTCTATTGAATATATTATATTGGAAAGTTTATAAATTGATTTGCTACTATAGTAGCAGGAAATATATCGACGTCATGATCGTCATCAACCTTGTGTATGAGGATTGCGTGACGCAAAGGGTGGTCTGTCAGGTCCGAGGTGATTATGCTAATCAGCGTCATGTCTGTCATGTGAACATAGCGTATATTTTGCATGTACTACCGTGGCAAAATATAAAGAAGCTATAATTGAAACGGGCTACACTTTTCAGCACTTACTGTATAAATTTCAACTGATTAACGAATTTTGTGAACGACGAATTAACAATATTCCTCGTTCTAAAATGACGCCACAAACTGCATTCGTATAAGAGCGCCGACATGTCGCGAACTGACGAACGGTGACGGGTCGTCGCGATCCGTCACGAACCGTCACCAGTTTGACGACCCGTTAAGGATCGGGTATACTGGACAACCCTCCTAAACTTATTAATACGTCGTTTATCTTGCGCTATGCATTGTCCTAGCTTTGACATGTAGTTGTGTGAGAAGCTCCTAGTTGTGTTTCAAACTGAACAAATCTACTCCCCCACCCCTGGATGGGATGATACCGATCGCCGGCACCCATTTATTCACCTGGGTGGAGAGATAGATAGAGAGGCACTGTGACAGTTAAGTGTTTTACCCATGGTCAGGGCCTCTCGAACCCAGGGCTCGAACCCAAACGCTAGATCCAGAGTCGAGCGCACTAACCATGAGGCCCTCGCTAAGAATCTGTACCCTGAGGAACAGGATAAAACTTGTTTCCAAAGGACAAGTGAACCTAATAGCACAACAAAATATGCGCGGTAAAAGTTCGTTTTAAAGTATTCAATTTTAAAAACCGATTTCTTTTTTCTAGCTTGTACTTTGCCGTTTGGTATATCAATATTCTGACCTGGCTCCGAGTCTTTCAGGACAAACGTCTAAAGTCGGTGATGTTTTCGTTGCAATTTTGACCCGAAAGTCTCGGATCCCTGTTAGAATATTGCTATATCGAACGTCTTTAAAAATGTCCGGACCTAATTATTCTGTTTTGGTCACATTCTTGAGTCACTTTATTGGCAGGAAGGATTTAGATGATTTCGTGACTTTTGTCGCCCCAAATGAACATATTGCGTGAATTTCGGAAAATGTTGCATTTATTATTTTTCGGGAAGTAAAAACGTTTGAGATATCAGCATATTTGAACACTTCATTGTTTTAGAAAAAATGCCCACGATTTTAAAATCCGATAACAAATTCTTCTTTTTTGTACACTTCAGAACAAACCTTGCTTTAGCTCCCTGACCCACAAAACGGAGAAGTGGAGCGAAATTGTCTCACATCTTAAAGCCTTCGTTGCTACTTGAAGCTTTTCATCATTGACTCAGAAACTCAGCAACCTATTTGCAGAGTTGGTGCAAAGTAGCAATCGCGCGTGCGGTATAATTTTGTTTATGTTTTTTCGTATCGTAACCTGAGTGTTTTTTTTTTTTTCAACACAGAGCCTATTTTGGTCAGGAACTTATAAAGAGGCGCACCTGTTCTCAGATTTCGACGCCAGGTTCACGACATTG
>JAHPZR010017610.1:22500-29527 GCA_019787425.1 Platygyra sinensis
CAATTAACAAGTTTTTTGCAGTGTCTCAAAAGGTCACTTTATATGGGTTTTAGCAGTAAAACAGGGAGCTAAATTGAAAAAAAAAAGTCAGACCAGTTGAACGGCATAAGTCACTACCCCTCCCTCCATATATAACTAGGTGCGAAAAATTGGAGGAAAAAATGCGCCGCATAGTTCCACTTAAATAGGGGTGTGATCATATCAAAACACCTTACCAGAAAATATGTAAAGAGCCAGTTACATCATTGCAATAGGGAAATGGTTATGAAGCCCGGTAAACATCAAAGGAGGATCGAATCAAAGATGCAAAGATGCAAAGATTTACATTTGAAGGTTAACGACCGTGCACAAACTTTGTCTTACGCTTTTTCACTATGAATGGAGTACGTAATAAAAACGCTTGTTTTGGCTGGTTCCTCGGTAAGAAGTACCGTAATCGTGTTTTGTGTATGGTTTTGGCAAAAAATTGAAAACAAACAACAAGGAGCTTCATAACTATGGCCCCTCTATTAACTATGAATGAACGGAATGAACTTCCGCTTTTAAATTCGTAAGTTTTATTTCATAGTTTACCAGGAGTTGCTGAGAGCATAGTAGTTAATTGAAGGAAATGGTTAGGAAACAGTTCTTGGCAAAGCTCTTTGTTGTATGTTTTTGATTGCTGCATGTATATATATTGAGGGTTGACCCTGCACAAAACATGGCAAAATAAAAACGGTGGTCACGTGTGCTCATACAACTAACCAATAGAAGCATTGCGATTACATAATAGGCCTTTGGCAACAAACGATCACATGGTACAAAATTCGCCATGCTGGAGGGCAAGCTCATCTTTATTTCCGCACTGGGGCTTTAAAACAAAGAGACCGCAACCAGTCAAGCGTGACTGGCCTTTGTTTTAATGTCCCACTGCGGGAATAATAATGAGCTTGCCCTTCAGCATGGCGGATTTTGTACCATGTGATTGTTTGTTGCAAAAGGCCTATTCATACGTAGTCAAATGATGTGCAAGGTCAAGGCCCTTCCAACACAAATCTTAGTCTGTTTGCTTGGTTCTTTCATGTCTAACGGCCTTCTTAACCATTTCCCTCTATTTTAACTATGCTAGGAGTGAACAACTTGTTTAGCTTTCAAACGACAACATTATGGTAAATGTAGTGAATGTATAATAACGTTTTGATGTTTTGAATCTTACAGAGAAACATGCAACAATGGCTCGATAAAACGAATGCAAGAGGTTGCCAACAGACGGGGAATTAAGACCAAATGCTACGACGACCCAGAGTAGGTGTAATAGAAAAGTTAAAGAGCTGAAACGTGTCGAAGAATTTAATAATTACCGTGATATTTTCTAGGCCAAGTAAAAAAAAAAGAAAAACAAATTTTTCTCGTCTGCAATTCTTTAAAGAAAAAAAAAGAGAGAGAGAGAGAGGGCGGGCGCTTTTTTTGCATGCCATTTCCGACTTTTGTATTATTTTCAATTGAATGCTTTCTTTACACATTATTACCCTCTCTCAGAGACAAGTTGGAGGTCTCAGGTCAAGTATTATCAAAATGAAACTTTAGATATTGATTAAGCACGAGTTTGTTTTATTTTGAAATATGCTTTAAACAGTAACGTGCTGTATCATACGATATGAGGAAAATCGCTGAAAATTTTACACTCGAACTTGCACGTGATTTGTGGACTGCTCTTTGAACTCGCAACTATCGTGTTTGTAAAGTTTAAATGGAAATGCAAATCTAGTGCAAGAGTTGGAGACCGAAACGAGCTGCTATTTCAAATCTAGAGCTTGACAATTATGCATATGTATTTCAATTGGATCTTACAAATATTTCACGACACAGAATATATTTTTATAATATAAAGCTGTTTGCAATCCTCACCTGTTGTTCGAAAATCGATGTTTTTCCTTTATTATCAAATTCGACAGAAGTGAACTTGCAAAAAAAAAAAATCCTGCAAGGTAATTGGCCTATCCAATACGAACCTTGCGTACCATAAGGCTCTAAGATTTTAGCCTGAGTTCGAATTAAAACGCAGACAAGAACTATCTCTTTTATATTTAGAGTTTTCTTTGTACTCAATTGAGCAGAACTGGGTACAAAGTAAAAGTAACGTCTGTTGGTTTTGTTCGTACAAACGTTTCTTGCAACAAGTAATAAAAAGAGAGAGAGAAAGAGAGAGAGAAGCGGCCTCAAAAAAATGAGGCGAGCGGGGACGAGGCACACTTGATTATTTTACTTGGTCTTATGGAATTACAGACATAAATCAGAAAAATTCTTAAGCTTGTCAAAATATTGCTTATAGGTAGCTGAGCCTTTTAAATGGTGTCAGCCTATACCTGCCGTATCACTGAGTGCTATTAAGTGCCATAGCGTTAATTTAATGCAGTAAGTGAAAAGGACTTTTGCTGACTTTTCTGTTCATTTCCGTACGGGATGGTATTTTCAGTTCCTAATTATTACCAAATCATCCTGTTGCAAAGCATATTACGGTCATGACAAGCAGAAGACTACGAGTCATGAAATTAAAATAATTCAGGACATGCTGATTTGGGACTATGGCATTGCCGTGATCACGACAGTAGCAGTTAAGTTTGTCTGTGGGCATTACTGTAACTCTGAAATGCTCAGCAAATAGAAGAAAAATGGAAATCTCTGCATGCATGCTAAGTTTGACTGCTACGTTTGTTAAAAAGTTCATTTTCAACACTTTTTTTGCTATTAATGATCTGCACCCAATCTGTGAAATCAGCCATTGTCAACCAATTTGTCGTTTGGGCGTAAGTTTTACTCATGTTACTGTCTACTGCTTATGAAAGTTATAATGTTTAAAATATCATCAGTTGCTCATGCGGGGGGTTAAGTATGCTTATTTATTGACTTTAGTGCCTTTTTCAGTGATGTTCGACATCTTTTATGCGCTGATTACCCAACATCTCGCGAGTGCATGTTCTTCACCAATGGAATGAGAAAAACACAGCCTATAAAGGAATGCAGTGGGTAAGATTTAAAATAAACAACAAAAACAGATATTAGCAACCGGTACTCTATTTTACTTGAAGAATATGTGCAAAGACCAATCATATGCTTGTCAGAACATCAAAGTAGCATTGTTAAGGTGATTCCTTAGAAATAACACTTGACGTTAGATGTTTTCAAATTTTTGTACATGTGTGTGTTCCTAATAATTTAGTTATTCGAAATGTGCGATAAAAGACTTATTAAGAGTCATAGCTTGTCAAAGGTGCGTCGAGCCTCCGTGCAGTGGTACCTATTGAGTGCTTTTTCCTAGCTTTTCCTGAATGCCGCCACGTTTCGGGGTATCAGTGGCCAAACACATGGATGCAAAATAAAAAGTCTCAATAGATACAATATTGCATCGTCTCAAAGGAACAATTTGATATGTGTTTCTTGGCAAAATGTACCTCTTGGATCACAGTGGACAAAAGTCTCTCTAGCGTGCGTCTTCTTCGGGTAATGTTCAGATCATGAGTAAAAGGGTAAGGGAACATTTTTGGCCGTTTTTCTTTTTGTTTTTTTTTTTTTTGTTTTTTTGTTACCTGAAGTTAATATTTCTTACTCAGTCAATGGAAAGGCAATGAATTATAGTATAATTTGATGTAATAAAAAAGCACCTTACGGTGCTAGTTTAAGAGAAAAAGAGCATTTATTTCGCTGTCGAGCTTAGCTTGAGGAAATCTCTTACGTTATTCACGTGCACGCGTTCATTTGCGCGCGCTTATGGCGCAAAAATTCTGCGCAATAGGTATGCGCAATGCAATACCAAGGAATCACCTTCAGTTAGTTATGGTCTCTTATAAGAACGGTGCGTACTAAATACAAAGGTTTTTGTGCCAGGCTAGGACAACGCAGGAAAAGTAAGTTTTTGCAAGGACTATTGGAATCCACAAAGCGAAATGGAGGCACTCGCGCATTTTCCGAGATAATTAGCCTTTAATCTCAAAAAATGCTGATGTCATAATTTTTCTGAAAAAGTAGAAAATGACATTTCACAGATTTCCTTAGAATTTGCCTTTACACAGAGAAAATTATCTTTAAAATCACAACAACGCTTTTCAGTTTTCGGAACGTGTTTCGATGTTTCAAACATCATCATTAGCCATTACGAATATAAAGTAAAGATTTACAAAAATGGTCGCTATATATAACTACTCATATACAATGAAGCTTTATAAATTCAAAGAGTCGTTAACTGTTAAACTTATTTAAACTAAACAATAAAATGATAGACTCATAATGATGTTTGAAATATGATGTTTGAAACATCGGAACATGTTCTGAAAAGTGAAAAGCGTTGTTGTGTTTTTAAAGATAATTGTTTCATTTGTGCTAACAAGACCATTTGATAAACATAGAGAAAAAACAAATACAGTTATAAAGATCTTTAAATTGCATGGTAAATGGTGAACATAAAAACAATTTTTTGGTATGTTTTTAATAACAAAATCGTTCCAACAGCGCTTGTCGCGTCTCTAGATCTGACAGCCTTTCTCTGGTTAAGCTAATTTACAGTCTAAATACCTTTTGCTCACAACTAGAAACTAATCACGTGTTCACTAGGTTTGCCACTTTTATTTCATAGCATAAAATGTAGGAGTAATCATGCGTTTTTTAAAGTTGTTAATCTTTTTTGAAAACTTTTACGGTGCCCGTTACCTTTTTTCCTGTCACCTCCCCAGTAAGTCAACATTTGCGTAGCTCCTACTTGTTTTGCGCGGCGCACTACATCATCGGCAGGAACATGGATTTCAGTACAGTTTTCGCCAGATAACAGCTACTTTTTCAGCTGGAAGAGGTCAACAAGGGGTGTTTAGCGATATGCTGCTCCATTGGTGTTCCTAGTTTAAGAAAAAAAATTGCTTTCATTTTAGTCGTGACCTTGGTAGCGTAGTTGATTACGTCAATAGGGAGTTTACGAAACCACGACGCCGACGCCAAAGAAAAAGTCGATTAAAAAATGAATTTATATTTTACTTACGAATCTCACGATACTATAAAGTCATTTACTTTGTTTATCACTGACAAAACTATTCCAAAACTCAATCCGAAACACAGCGATAAATTTGAAATAAAAAATTAACATTTAGTCGTCGTGGTTCACGCTCTCCAGACACCCCAGAATTTGGTCATTTCGCGTTGTTGTCTTGCAGAGGACGGCAAAGAAATGTACAAAGATTCATAACGCACGTACACAGCCATTGTTCTGCTAATTAATTCTTTTGTTTGGTGACGTTCCCGTTGCCGTTGCCGTCATGGTTTCGTAAACTTCCTAATACCAACCCCAACGCGCGCGTGGCGCTTAAACCATGCCTTGCGTGATGCGCAGAACGTGTGCCCTCTACAAAAGTAGGCACCGTCCTTGATTTAAAATGAATTTCCATGCCTGCTTTCCACCTTTATTTGCATCTAGTGAACTAATGAAAGCCTGCCAATCTTGCTATTCTTGTCCCTTTTGTTTTTCTTAGAACGTGGAAGCTAGTGGCCATTATTCTGCTGGGGATTATCGCCGCCTTCTGTCTGATTGCAATAATTGTTGGAGTATTCTGGATACAACGAGCCAACGAAAATCATGGTGCTTCTTTTGGTTACGCAAAACATACAGAAGATGCATAATAAATTTCCTTCAAGTTTCGCTTTCCACTTAAGCTATTCAGTTGCACAATCTTACCGAAGGAACTTTTCATTCCATAATATCCCGGGGGGGGGGGGACAGTGGGTGAGGGAGGGGAGGGACTCCCATATATAAAAGGACGTGGTGCTCCTCGGAAACTTCTAGAAGAACCAATAGGCTAGCATCTTCCAGGCGTTCAGTTATTTTTTTTTTAATTTTTTTCGTGTGCTTTTTATAATTTCGCGCTGTGCCCTAACTAACTGAAGGCATTTTAGAAAATGGTATTTGTACCTTTTGCAGAACCGAGAAAGAGTCTCTTTTTCATTTTTTTTGGTCGTGCAGTGAGACGTCCTGTTTTTGGCAGGGCTTTATGAAATGGTTGGCAGAGAACCAAGTGAAACTAAAATCCAACATTTTCACTCCCGGTATAGTAATTGGCTTGAGGTCGGACATCCTATCCAACACAAAGCAGTACTTTTACTTACTTGTTACCAGATATTACATATGGTCCTGCAAAGCAAGGGAAGTACTCCCAAAAATCTTCTCCTTTAGTACCTTATTTTTTCCTAAACCTCAAAAACAGAAATAAATAAAAAAAACAAAATTAAATAAAAAATAAAAGTAAAACAAGTTCACTATAAACTTTTTTAAAGGAAGCCGTGCATGCACGAGAATAGACTGATAATCCAGGTGAGAATTCGTAGCAATGACTTTTTTTCCTATGTATGCTAAGTAGTTCTGTAGTAGTCTGTTAGTAATGTAATGTATTATAAGTCAATGTAAGTAAATGTTGTTATTTAATGAAAATAGACTAAAAAAATCAACTAACTGAACGCCTGGAAGAGGCTACAAGAGAAGGTACCAAGACCCTATATTACTTTTTTTTTTTAATAGGCACCAATTCTTACGTAACACATTTTCTCCCGTAGTAGTTTTCGACTTAACACTGGTCCCTAAAAAAACCGCAAAAACTCCCGCTGTGGATCTTATGAGGCTAACAAAGCCAGCTTCTTTAACCCCTTAAAAGGTACTGCAAACCCCCCGCCTCTTTCATACAGGGACCCCCCTTCCTCTCCCCCCCGGACAGGGTATTCTCATTTTTTGTAACTAAAGGTCTATAATGTATCCAGCTCTCACTAATTGTCTTAGCCGTTACCGTTGCTGTGGTAAAATCTCAAAAATCAGATGAAATATTGAGCTAAATTAGAAAATCCTTTAGAATTTAGCTATTCCTTTTTGTTAATAATTCACCTCCAATTCGGTGAACAACTGTTTTGGCATATACAACAAAAGGACCAAAAAATCGTTTAATAAATTGGTCGGAAATTAAGCTGTTCGTTGACGTGCGATTTTGTCACTTCGGCTGCTCGGAGGTGAGTAGTATATTAT
>JAHPZR010017611.1:0-23151 GCA_019787425.1 Platygyra sinensis
TACTCGGGCTTTCCAAAGGAAACGCCCGAGTTGAAATTTCGGCTTCGTTTTTTTTTTCGTTCAGCCACAGTTTGCAATTCTTTAATTAATACGCATGCGCGGCGATTTGACTCAGATGAGCACATGGCATGGTGTAATGGCGGACGGAGAAGAGTTTATGCGGTGGAAGATCAGCACAAATACTGTGTATAATGCGCACAAAACGGATACCAAATATTCACCCAGCGTTCGCAATACACCCACACTAAAAGATGAGGAGCGCTTTCGGAACCGGTTGGTCCGCGAAACTTACGAGAGATCTCTTTAAATTTATGAGCGAACATTTATGACTGAATCAAGCTTTCATCGAGAAACATGCCATATCAACTGAGCTATCTAATGTTAATCGAGAGAAGCATAAACTAAAATCTCATCGTGTATGTAGACGCGATCGTGAATCAAGCAGAATACAAACACGAAGTTTTAAAAGTCTAAGCAGAAAGGTTAGAGAATTTGTCTATGCACGTCGGTATTCTTTCGTGTGTACCCATGTCATCTGCATTGTACTGTTACGATGTATATGCTAAAAATATATTTAGGAAAACGAAGTTTAACCTCGCCTATGGATCAAAATAATATTGTTCGTATGAATTCTTTTTTGAAAGCGTGGAGCTGGAGCTCATTCGTTTTGCCGATGTTTGTCCATGTTCCGAGATGAATATTCAATCAGTTGCGTGTAAGGCCCAGTTCAGACGCCGAACTTTTCATGAGCCGAACTTAATTCGAATTTGGACCGACCCAAATTAACAAAAGTACGCCTGTTGATTCAGACGTCGAACTTAATTCGCCGAACTTAATTCAGTTCGAACCAAAACTGCTTGTACAAAGACAGAAAACCGAAACTGCTTGTAAAATATAATAATAATTTATGCATTAAGTTCGGTACATGAAAGGTTCGGTGTCTGAATCAAAGCCGTTCTAAAGGCGAAATTCCCGGCTGAACTTTTCATGTACTTAATTCAAGGTATTAGGTTCGGCTCATGAAAAGTTCGGCGTCTGAACTGGGCCTAACTTAACACTCCGGAAAGTGCTTCGCAAGTGGACTCCGTGACCCACTTTCCGTAGTATGATATTATTATATAGGCGGTCATCCCGCGCTTAGGTTTGCTTCCGATTTGAGCACTCCATTTTGCTTGCGTTTAACCCAACCCGGAAAAAAGTCTTCACACTGCATAACAAATGAGTTTTCCGCTTACTGTATACATAGGTTATAACCCTGCATCTCTAGCTTACCGAGATAAAAACAGTTACAAGATAAACCCATAATTACAAAAAGGCCTTACCGAAGTACGTGCAACAAAAACAATCTTCCGCTCCAACTCAAAGCCCGAGTGAACGCAAATATGCGTCTAGTTTCACTTAATTTCAGTTGATTATATAGACTTCACGTTTGTCCCACTTTTTTTCCAAATTGACTACCTATTTTATTAGTGCTGGATGTTAATCAAGTTTAAAGGGTGTCCGTTGTGACACCAATCAGAGGCTCAGTCGTCATTTCAGTAGCGAGTTGTTTCTTATTGGTAGTAACTCAAAAATCGCCTTAAGGTGGCGGCCAACAGTTTACAGCGCTTTCCAAGTCTTGGCTTTTTTTAAGAATCATTGTAACCACTCTTTATATTTATCAGTCGACCCTGCTGTAATCATTGGTGAACACTTTTTTGTCGCCTTCGTGACACAAGAAGTTACGAGTAACAGTGTGAAGTGCTAAAAGCAGAAATATCGAGATGCTAACAATTCAAAAACAAGCTAGCGGCGAACCGCTTTTTGTTATATCGTATTTTGATCAGCAGGATTAGATGCAAGCTTTGGCATAGAGCCACCTTAAATTTTCGAAAATTTAAGGTGGCTTTGAACCCCGAGTAAAGAATTTTTTGTAAACTTTGGCAAAGCTAGCTTCTAATTCTGCTCATGAACTTGATAATAGAAGACAGGAGTCACAGTGCTTATCGATATGCTTATTTTACAAGCTTCATCCTCCAAACCACCAATACTAAATACTCGCAACTCGTTTTACTCTATGATGTTAAATTGCTCCAAAACGTTCCTCCTTGATATCGCTGTCAGTACTGAGATGATTGAGGGCTCCTGGCATGCAAATTTTCTGTTCTATATGCATTACAAGACTTCCTGTATAACCCTGTAAACAAGCTTAACATGTGATTGGCTGATTGAAAACACACCATGAGCACGAATGGATCAGGGGCACCCAACGACAATTTTCGGAAATATATCTGTTCGGAAGACGATTTGAGATCTAGAATTTACGGAACATTTTTTGTAAAATTTCTTGCTTGCCTGCTTCTCCTAAGATTTTCGAACATCTAAAATATGGTATAATTGCCTATTTTTAACAGATTTTTACCCTAAAAAGGTCACCTATAATTTTCGGGAGCCCTTTTTCTGGCTGAAATTTTCGAAAAGGTAAGTTTTGATCCCTATAATTTTCGGATCACTAGACTTTCAGCTAGGAAATCCGAACAGATGAAAAATTTTTAGGGGATAAAAATATGCCTATATCTACCGTTTAAATACCAAAATACTTTCAACAATGCTATGTTTTAGTGGTTTTGAACTATATTCTCGTTGGGTGCCCCTGATGGATGGCGTGATCATCGGTAAAGCCAAGCAATACGTGTACGTATTCCAGTGATTAATTAACATTAATGACGTAGATGCAGCAGTTAAAATAATCGAACATATTCCATTCGATCAAGCGGAATATCACCTCATTTGACAAATTCTCCCGACTAGACCCCAGTGGCTGTTAGAAGCTATGGAGCGATTGCAACGTTTTGGTGGTTGGGTGACGACTCTAATAATGGCGAGGGCCTCCCAGTGTGGGAGAGCATGTTGTTCCCTTGAAATTTTCACTCTTTCTCCCTTGTTTCCAATTAATGAATTCCATTGTTCCCTGATTTTTTCTCAAAGTTACCTCTAACAGTAAAGTTCTCTCTTTTTGCCCTAAAATTAATCCGTAAAGTATATAGTTTGTTCCCTTGATATAGAAGTTCACTCGCTATTTAACTGACTCGTGGGAAGCCCTCGACAGCTTCGTAGGAGACTAATATTGCGAGAGGTATAAGAAAGAAAACTATAAAGTTATGCTTGACCAAATGCTTGTTATTAGAGCAAGCGAAACAATCTTTGCCAGCCAGGAATATTTGAATACCAATTTCCATTCGAATTTGCATGCATTTTCTCATCTAAAGAAAACAGACGGCAGTGTAGTGCTAGACGCAGAAATTGTCTGACAAGAAAACGAAAAAACCGATGTCAAATTATTTCATTTAAGCTTTTTCAGGATATATTTACAGTCTGCAAGCCGTGATATATTGGCCAAAATGTTTCTGACCAAGTGAGTGGAGCAAGCAGTCGTGTCGTGTTTTAAGAGTGCCTGCCGGTAAAAATGAAACAAATTTTTAATTTCGCGGCAAGGGTCAAAAATTCGATTTCGCTCATATTTTTATGGTAGGTAGGCTAGAGTATGACAAAAACTACTGGATAGTTTTTTTTGGCAAAATATCCTTTTATTTCAAAGAAATGCAAATTACCAAATTCCGTTGAAATAGTCATTTGACGCACCATTTTATTAAACGAGTTTGAGAGCCTCGCATGCAAAACCACATTATTCTTCCGTCTTAAAAACACTCAAATATTTTTGTGCAATGTTTACATGTGTACTGGGTTTATTTTAGGGAATGTTGCGGGTTCTTTTGGTTGCAGAGTAATAAAACTTCGAAGACATGTATTTCGTTCACTTAAAAGTAGTTCCTAAAAATAATTGATTTTCACCATGTGCGAAACCTTCAAATAGATTAAGCTTCTGGCGGTTGAATCGCCGAAGGATGGTCTACAGATTCGTGTAAAAATTTCTTTGGGCAAATGATTGTGAGCGACGCAAGAGCTTTTCAAAGTACGTTAAAAATGCAAATATTTGCCATCGGTCAACAAATTTCAATTTACGGGTTAAACATATATTTTAGCATATGCCACATGTCTTGACGTATGTTAAACTAAAATAGACGCAAAGCTAATGATTTCGAAATGTTCTTACCTTATTTACAGGTTCAAAAGCCATCTGACATGCTTCTTTCACCATTCGTTGTATTTTAAGCGTTCAAGTTTGCTTCTGTTTACACAACGTTGCCAACTGTCAACGTATTCAATGGTCGAATACCAGGAATCTGTGATCATCTTTCGGCGCATATGATCACCACTGCATCTACCTAAGTCAAGAACGGCTTACTCATTCGTGGATAGCTGCCTGCTTTATACGTATTACACCAAAATATTACATATTGCTCCCAAGCCTGTCGGCGCTCGTAGCAGTCTTATTACGTTCGTCAGTTGCTCGTCACGCAATGTTGTCACGGTATCTCATTTTAGCGGGTAGGGTATATTATTAGAAAAGGAAAAAAACAAACTAAAAAATAAAATAAAATAATGATGATGATGATGATGCTGCTGCTGATGATGATGATGATAGTAAAAAACAACTATTAATATTTGCATTTTTATTAGCTGTAAAGCTCCACGGACTGTAGTTTATTGGAGTTGTGCGCAATAGAAATACTATTTGTTAAATATATCTGACCATGATGTGAAGTATATGAAATAATTCATATTTGAACTGCGGTTTTAGATGCAAGTGAAGAATGATCATCGCAGTTAATTTTCCAATTTAAGCAATTGGAAAGAAGAAGCCTGAAAAAAATCAGGGCTTCAGTTGGTAGAGCATCGCACCGGTATCGCGGAGGTCACGGGTTCGAATCCCGTTGAAGCCCTGATTTTTTTCAGGCTTCTTCTTTCCAATTGCTTAAATTGGAAAATTAACTGCGATGATCATTCTTCACTTGCATCTACAACCGCAGTTCAAATATGAATTATTTCATATACTTCACATCATTTCATTCCTTACGGGTGATATGAACTCAATAAATTGACCTCGCTCTCAATGTGTGGCTTCATAGCTCAGTTGGTAGAGCATCGCACCGGTATCGCGGAGGTCACGGGTTCGAATCCCGTTGAAGCCCTGATTTTTTTTCAGGCTTCTTCTTTCCAATTGCTTAAATTGGAAAATTAACTGCGATGATCATTCTTCACTTGCATCTACAACCGCAGTTCAAATATGAATTATTTCATATACTTCACATCATTTCATTCCTTACGGGTGATATGAACTCAATAAATTGACCTCGCTCCCAATGTGTGGCTTCATAGCTCAGTTGGTAGAGCATCGCACCGGTATCGCGGAGGTCACGGGTTCGAATCCCGTTGAAGCCCTGATTTTTTTCAGGCTTCTTCTTTCCAATTGCTTAAATTGGAAAATTAACTGCGATGATCATTCTTCACTTATATCTGACCATATTCGCAAACTGACCATATACCCGCAGACAGAAATAAGGCAATGATGTTCTATGCATCAAAGCTAGAAGACCTAGAACAGGGTGTTGCCTCTATTGATACGCCTGTAGAGGATACTGGTACAGCTAAGGCACCTCTGATTCCCGTTCATCGTTGTCAATGGGCTGGGCGTTGAAATCCTCCGGTACTCAAAGAACCCGACTGACTGAAAACCAAAAACAATGCCTAATTCAGAATCGGCGAACAGACTGTAAAGGAAGCAGATCCTTCCAATGTTTCCAAGTCAATGAGAAAAGCCAGAAGCGCATATGGCTCTTCTAGATTTGATGCTTTGACTTATTTAACTTCTAAGCAAGCTGCAAGTTTTTTTTCTCACGCCTCGCTTCAAAGAAAGAATCTGAAGACGAAGAAGTTGAAGACGGCGAAGAGCTGAAGAAATATTACTTCAGCATCCGATCATCGTACGAGATACGCATAACGACCCATAACATTTGTGAATTGGCAGCTTGCTCTAAACTAAGTTTTCTGTGAAGATGCCTCAAGACATATGCAATTTTCATCAGCTTGACATCTCAACAATCAACTTTAAACGAAAGAAGCCCTACATAGATCTTATGAAAACATTAGTTGGTAGCTGCAGTTGTAACGCGTCACTTTGAAAGGCAAACTCAATTACTGTCTTGAACATAAACAGTTGAGGCCTACATGCCTCATCTTCAATTCGGTAGGGAGAGACTTCCCCAGATAATGAGACGAAGACCCCCGAAAGATCTAGAGCTGTAAATCAGGCCCCGGCCACACTAACGCAGTTAATCTGGAACAAAACAAAGCTTATCATTTTCGCCCACACTACTGTACAATTTTCCAACTGGTTTCGCCTGTTCACACTAAAAAGTTCGAAAATGATAAAAACGAGTTGGACCTGGGATTGTGCGTGTATGAAATAAATGTTCAGGTACTAGACTTCATTCACAAAGTAGTCTCACCACGCGCTAGTTCTTCCCGGTCTAGTCCAATATTTCCTCTGTCTTTCATTGGTAGCTGCCCTTCCTCAGCTCTGTTTTTATGGCGGAATCTCACAAAACACTTCAGACAATTATTTGCGACATTTTGTTTCCGTGCGGAGATTATGCAACTTCGGACCCGCAAGAAAAACCTCGTACCGATTTATTGTGTCAAAAAAAAAAAAAAACAGTGGGAGCACGACGAGAGCAAGAGCGCGAGCAAGATCGAGGTAACGGTGCGATCATGTTACGAAAAACAATTTGAGAAAAAAAAAGACTTTGCCAGAGGCGCTAAAATTCTTCGACTGTCGCGTAAGTATTCGAAGGCAAATTCAGCCAAGTTATAAAAAATCATACGACCTCATTACGTGTTTGCACTGTTTGGTTTTGTGAAAGTTAAGAAATTTAGAGACTCGGGTGAAGTTTCGGATTGAGTTCATAATGGTTGAGAAAAGTAACCAAAATAATTGGCACAGCGCGAAAAGCCCAAGGTATGAGTTTCACGGGGACAGCATTACGCAATGCAGGTAGCTGGTCGCGTAAGAGACGACAACAGGAGACAACTCAGGAGACAAAGGTACACTAGTCATTCTTTCTTTTCCTTTATTTACTCGCTTCCTACTCAACAAGATTGTGTCAGGCTCCAAGTGGTTGCGTATCAAAATACGGATCGCCCTACCCCTACCCTTAAAATGAAACGACCGCATTGCGTGATGAACAAATAGCGAACCGCTGTGCACAAGGATTCCAAGAATCGCAAGAATCGCTTAAATGTGATAGTTTTTGGTGTAGCGTAAGGCAAGCAACTATCCACAAATGACGCAGTCGTTGTTAACTTAGATGCAGTGGTGATCAAATGCGCAGAAAAATGGTGAAAGATTGATTCATGGTATTCGACCTTCAAATACGATGACAGTTGGTTCGAGTTGGTGATGTTCGTCATACCTTGTGTAAACAGAAGGAAACTTTGCACATGCAACGAATGGCGAGGGAAACACGTAAAATCGGCTTTTGAACCTGCCTTTTATAGTAAATAAGGTAGGAACATTTCGAAATTATCAGCTCTGTGTCTATTTTAGTTTAAGATACGTCAAGACATGTGGCACATGCTAAAATTTATGTCTAACCCGTAAATTGAAATTTGATGACCAATGGCAAATATTTGCATTTTTAACGTACTTTGAAAAGCTCTTGCGTCGCTCACAATCATTTGCCCAAAGAAATTTTTACACGAATCTGTAGACCATCCTTCGGCGATTCAACCGCCAGAAGCTTAATCTATTTGAAGGTTTCGCACATGGTGAAAATCAATTATTTTTAGGAACTACTTTTAAGTGAACGAAATACATGTCTTCGAAATTTAATTACTCTGCACCCAAAAGAACCCGCAACATTCCCTAAAATAAACCCAGTACACATTTAAACATTGCACAAATATATTTGAGTGTTTTTAAGACGGAAGAATAATGTGGTTTTGCATGCGAGGCTCTCAAACTCGTTTATAAAATGGTGCGTCAAATGACGATTTCAACGGAATTTGGTAATTTGCATATTTCTTTGAAATAAAAGGATATTTTGCCAAAAAAACTATCCAGTAGTTTTTGTCATACTCTAGCCTACCTACCATAACAATATGAGCCAAATCGAATTTTCGACCCTTGCCGAGTTATTTTTGATATTTATAGACAGGGACTCTTAATAACTTTACCAAAATCCTCAAGAATAAAATTATGAATCTTAGGAAAGCTTGATCTTTAGAAAATCCATGTTTTATCCTGTAGGGGTAAACAAGGGAGTTTCGAGCGGTATTTAATCAGAATAAAAGTCGTTTCCCAGAACTTTTGAGTTGAAAAAGCGAAAAACAAGAAGGTTATACAATGACGTGATTGACTACACATAAAAACCCGGTCTGCGGTTGGGCATAACTTAAAATGATTGGCTTGTCATGCTATTACTACACTTCTAAGTGTTTATACATAACACTATTCAAGAAGCTCGGTGGCCTTGAGTCTGCTGAGCGATTTTTTTCCAGTATATTTGAAAGGGTTAGCAATTATGTTTTCAGTTTCAAATCTCTAATTTTGGGCCAGGGAAGTTGAACAAATTATTTAAATTTTCCGTTCTTTTCGACAAAGTTGAAGCTTGAGTAATATCATTTTCGTCCCCAGAGCCCACGATCCGTCTGGCCTGCGGCAGGAATCGAGAGCTCTGGGAGCAACCATTTCAGGCATGCGCCATAGAGGTAGACTGCGCAGTGAAACCGGATGGGCAGAATTCGGTTATTTCCTTTGTTATTTCAAAATGGTTGCTCCCAGAACTCTCGTTTTCCGACCGCTTTCCGAGTAGAAATTAGAAAGCTGGTGACAGTTCACTGCTGAGGCTTGACAACCAACTTCCGTTACTCAGCACTGACGCACTGTTTTTCCCGGTGTAGTCAATCGAACCCAATCGAGCTTTATTTCAATCGAACTAAAACGAACTTAAACCATAGATTGAATGCGATTGTGTTCGGCAATCGAACCAAATGAAACTCACACCAAAAAAATTGGACAATCGGACTAAATCAATCAATTTTGAAGTCTTGATTTTTTTGTAAAACTGGTGTTGAAACTCCGACAATGACAAGTTTGTCGAGGCTCAAGTTGCTTCAGTATCAGTATCAGTATCAGTCAGTCAATAAATAAATCTTTATTTAAAGAGGATGACGTTGATAGTTAAAAAAACTAATAAACTTGTGGCCCTCTATAACCATCGTTAAACTAATTAAAAATCACAATGTAAAAAAAGATTAAGATCTAAAGTTAAAGATAAGTTTTTTGCTTATATTTTGCGATCAAAAAATATATTATCTAAAAAAGGAGTAAAAATCTTATCCCTAAGTTGGAATATTTTAAAATGTTTATATCATGCATTCTTGAAAGCATTTACACATTAAGGGGTGGCTTAAGAGAGAGGTGATTCCAGTATCCATAAGTTGTTGCAGAAAACGTGCGGCTTACCTCTGATCTTTCTCTCTGATGTATCTCCTGGGTAAAATGGTTAAATTAACCGCACCTCGTGTATTTCTGCTGTGCTGGCTGTTGTTTAGTTCTAGCAGTTCGTTTATATAGGCAAGAAAAGTACCCATGATCCTCTTGTAAACCATTCTGCATCTTTGGATATCAGACTCGGTGCTATATGACACCCACACATCAGGTTGTTGGGCGTCAAGAATGATTCGAGCACAACTGCAACTCAAATATCTTATTCATATTATCCTGGCTGCAAGTTCAAGGCCTAGGAGCTTAGCGTTCTCGACCTTCTCTTCCGTGGTCCATTATTAGTATTGTCTTCGTCTTGGAACAATTCAGTGGCAATTTGTTGTTTGTATAACTTGACATGTATAACTCGTGTTTTCGCGTTTTCGAGACCATAAAACCTAAGTTTTGTTCAAGCGAATTTACTCACCGGACAAAATCAAACGCAATCCAACGATAGTAGTTGGAGTGTACATCAGCTAGACTTTAGCCAGCCTCGTGCATTACTACATTCCAAGCTGGTATCGTATTCAAGGCTGTTACTCCAAAATCTCGACTTTGCAAGATCGTAGTTTTCGTACTTGTGGAGACAGTCTGCTTTTTAGTGAAGCCCACAATGCCACGCGAATAAACGTGAATACCAGCGAATAGTGTTTTCTCTTTGCTGTTATAGTTAGCAGCATAAGCGGTAGAAGAAGGGTATTATAAATACCCAAACGGGTGGTTGGCCTACACCCTTTTTTTATATAAGAATGTTGTTTTTTCCGGCCCGGGCTGAATATTCTTATTTTTCTGCCGATTTTAGGCTGAAAATATTCTTGTATTATTCTTAAATTATAGCTTGTCATATTTCCGTTTTAGGATTTATTGGGGTATCAATTGCAAGTGTTTGGTATCCAGATCTGTATTGCGTTACATTGTGCACGTGCTCAATCGCTTTTCGTTGCAGTCAGCGAGGTAGATGTAGCTAGATGTCACATCAAACGAGACTTTGTCGTTTGGGCTTTAAAAAAGCGTTTCAAAAGCATTTCACACATTAGGCTTGAACAATTTGCTATAGGTAGTGCAGGTTTTTTCGTTTTGTTGGCTAATTTTCGCCGTTCAAAAAAACAAATCATTTTGTACACAAAATGTTTATATCGATCGTTTTCAAATTCTCAGCCTCGGCTTTATTCTTAAAATATTCTTAAAATTTCGCAAATTTCAGCCTCGATATTCTTATAAAATATATTCTTTTATAACATAGATAGGACCCTGCGCGCGCTCTGATTGGTCAAAAACTTATGTTTTATCAGAGTATAAAACATAGAAAAAGCGTGTTTTATAGTTTTGGGCGCGTAAAATCTATATCATAAAGCAAATGAAGAAGCCTAAGCCGCGTATTACACTGTGATAAAACACTCCAGTCATTTGAGAACACTCGAGAAATGTAGAAAACACTCGCCTGCGGCTCGTGTTTTCTACATTTCCCTCGTGTTCTCAAATACCTGTCGTGTTTTATCACAGTGTAATACACGGCTTAGGCTTCTTTATTTGTTAAATATAAAAAAAGAGTGAAGTAAAATAAATCTACATCACAATTTTCGTTCACGTTTCATCACAACCATTTAAGAAAGTTTTTTTTTCACTTGAAATTGCTTAATGGATGAGTGTTTTCGAGGGTAAAAACAACCGATATGGAAACAGCTCAGAAACTTTGGCCCCGCAGACAAGAAACAACCAGGGACTAATTCAATTTCAGTTAAAATTACTCTCTGGAAAGAAAAAAAAGAAACTAGCAAAGGCATTTCCCAAGAGTTTTATTTATTCAGCCAATTTAAATGCTTGGATGTCAGCTTAATCAGCAACGCTTTTCACGATTTGATTTTCTTGTTTACGCCGTTTCAACTGGGAACATAATGATGCCAAACGCTTTAGGAAGTGTTTGGACGGAAATGACGCTTTATTTCAACAGGGTGCATAATTACAGTTGATGACTGTAGTCTGCCTTAAGGCCCCACTAACGCTTTTCTGACCATCTCCAGAATTTTGACAAACTCTGCTCGGCGTCATGATTTTTTTTAATCTTCTCGGAGTCTTTGAACTGGTGTAAGCTTTCTTTTGTTGCACTTCTCTCGTTGTTACACTAGGAAAAACAGACTGAACTTGTATAACCAAAGCCTTCCTACACAGAAGGCACTTCCACAAGCTGCACAGCTTTTTAACTTATCGTGCTTAAATAAAGGTTGTCTGTCTGTCTGTCTGTCATCCATGTCAGTGTTTTAAATTCTACAGTTAAAAGAATTCGCCGACACGCTTTTGTTCCTTATCTTTCTGTGAATGTTCTGGCCCATTTCACGGAAAAGCTTCGATTCTACATACCCTATTAATTCATTTGAAGAGGAGCGGTTCTCTCGCGAAAATCGAGCGCGAGTTTTCGCCTTCTAAAAACTTATAAACATATCACGCCTTCTCAGAGGGATATGTCAACTCAAAAAGCCGCCAGCCAATGAAACAACAGAACCCATAGTGTTCACAGTATGCAAACTGGCGGGAAAGCGATAGTGTTACAGTCACGTTTTAAGCGCTCATGTTTTAGGGCGGTTGTAAAACTTTGTTTCCGCCGGCCAAGTTTTCTGAGCTGTTTCCATATCGGTTGTTTTTACCCTCGAAAACACTCATCCATTAAGCAATTTCAAGTGAAAAAAAAACTTTCTTAAATGGTTGTGATGAAACGTGAACGAAAATTGTGATGTAGATTTATTTTACTTCACTCTTTTTTTATATTTAACAAATAAAGAAGCCTAAGCCGTGTATTACACTGTGATAAAACACGACAGGTATTTGAGAACACGAGGGAAATGTAGAAAACACGAGCCGCAGGCGAGTGTTTTCTACATTTCTCGAGTGTTCTCAAATGACTGGAGTGTTTTATCACAGTGTAATACGCGGCTTAGGCTTCTTCATTTGCTTTATGATATAGATTTTACGCGCCCAAAACTATAAAACACGCTTTTTCTATGTTTTATACTCTGATAAAACATAAGTTTTTGACCAATCAGAGCGCGCGCAGGGTCCTATCTATGTTATAAAAGAATATATTTTATAAGAATATCGAGGCTGAAATTTGCGAAATTTTAAGAATATTTTAAGAATAAAGCCGAGGCTGAGAATTTGAAAACGATCGATATAAACATTTTGTGTACAAAATGATTTGTTTTTTTGAACGGCGAAAATTAGCCAACAAAACGAAAAAACCTGCACTACCTATAGCAAATTGTTCAAGCCTAATGTGTGAAATGCTTTTGAAACGCTTTTTTAAAGCCCAAACGACAAAGTCTCGTTTGATGTGACATCTAGCTACATCTACCTCGCTGACTGCAACGAAAAGCGATTGAGCACGTGCACAATGTAACGCAATACAGATCTGGATACCAAACACTTGCAATTGATACCCAATAAATCCTAAAACGGAAATATGACAAGCTATAATTTAAGAATAATACAAGAATATTTTCAGCCTAAAATCGGCAGAAAAATAAGAATATTCAGCCCGGGCCGGAAAAACAACATTCTTATATAAAAAAAGGGTGTAGGCCAACCACCCGTTTGGGTATTTATAATACCCTTCTTCTACCGCTTATGCTGCTAACTATAACAGCAAAGAGAAAACACTATTCGCTGGTATTCACGTTTATTCGCGTGGCATTGTGGGCTTCACTAAAAAGCAGACTGTCTCCACAAGTACGAAAACTACGATCTTGCAAAGTCGAGATTTTGGAGTAACAGCCTTGAATACGATACCAGCTTGGAATGTAGTAATGCACGAGGCTGGCTAAAGTCTAGCTGATGTACACTCCAACTACTATCGTTGGATTGCGTTTGATTTTGTCCGGTGAGTAAATTCGCTTGAACAAAACTTAGGTTTTATGGTCTCGAAAACGCGAAAACACGAGTTATACATGTCAAGTTATACAAACAACAAATTGCCACTGAATTGTTCCAAGACGAAGACAATACTAATAATGGACCACGGAAGAGAAGGTCGAGAACGCTAAGCTCCTAGGCCTTGAACTTGCAGCCAGGATAATATGAATAAGATATTTGAGTTGCAGTTGTGCTCGAATCATTCTTGACGCCCAACAACCTGATGTGTGGGTGTCATATAGCACCGAGTCTGATATCCAAAGATGCAGAATGGTTTACAAGAGGATCATGGGTACTTTTCTTGCCTATATAAACGAACTGCTAGAACTAAACAACAGCCAGCACAGCAGAAATACACGAGGTGCGGTTAATTTAACCATTTTACCCAGGAGATACATCAGAGAGAAAGATCAGAGGTAAGCCGCACGTTTTCTGCAACAACTTATGGATACTGGAATCACCTCTCTCTTAAGCCACCCCTTAATGTGTAAATGCTTTCAAGAATGCATGATATAAACATTTTAAAATATTCCAACTTAGGGATAAGATTTTTACTCCTTTTTTAGATAATATATTTTTTGATCGCAAAATATAAGCAAAAAACTTATCTTTAACTTTAGATCTTAATCTTTTTTTACATTGTGATTTTTAATTAGTTTAACGATGGTTATAGAGGGCCACAAGTTTATTAGTTTTTTTAACTATCAACGTCATCCTCTTTAAATAAAGATTTATTTATTGACTGACTGATACTGATACTGATACTGAAGCAACTTGAGCCTCGACAAACTTGTCATTGTCGGAGTTTCAACACCAGTTTTACAAAAAAATCAAGACTTCAAAATTGATTGATTTAGTCCGATTGTCCAATTTTTTTGGTGTGAGTTTCATTTGGTTCGATTGCCGAACACAATCGCATTCAATCTATGGTTTAAGTTCGTTTTAGTTCGATTGAAATAAAGCTCGATTGGGTTCGATTGACTACACCGGGAAAAACAGTGCGTCAGTGCTGAGTAACGGAAGTTGGTTGTCAAGCCTCAGCAGTGAACTGTCACCAGCTTTCTAATTTCTACTCGGAAAGCGGTCGGAAAACGAGAGTTCTGGGAGCAACCATTTTGAAATAACAAAGGAAATAACCGAATTCTGCCCATCCGGTTTCACTGCGCAGTCTACCTCTATGGCGCATGCCTGAAATGGTTGCTCCCAGAGCTCTCGATTCCTGCCGCAGGCCAGACGGATCGTGGGCTCTGGGGACGAAAATGATATTACTCAAGCTTCAACTTTGTCGAAAAGAACGGAAAATTTAAATAATTTGTTCAACTTCCCTGGCCCAAAATTAGAGATTTGAAACTGAAAACATAATTGCTAACCCTTTCAAATATACTGGAAAAAAATCGCTCAGCAGACTCAAGGCCACCGAGCTTCTTGAATAGTGTTATGTATAAACACTTAGAAGTGTAGTAATAGCATGACAAGCCAATCATTTTAAGTTATGCCCAACCGCAGACCGGGTTTTTATGTGTAGTCAATCACGTCATTGTATAACCTTCTTGTTTTTCGCTTTTTCAACTCAAAAGTTCTGGGAAACGACTTTTATTCTGATTAAATACCGCTCGAAACTCCCTTGTTTACCCCTACAGGATAAAACATGGATTTTCTAAAGATCAAGCTTTCCTAAGATTCATAATTTTATTCTTGAGGATTTTGGTAAAGTTATTAAGAGTCCCTGTCTATAAATATCAAAAATAACTCGGCAAGGGTCGAAAATTCGATTTGGCTCATATTGTTATGGTAGGTAGGCTAGAGTATGACAAAAACTACTGGATAGTTTTTTTGGCAAAATATCCTTTTATTTCAAAGAAATATGCAAATTACCAAATTCCGTTGAAATCGTCATTTGACGCACCATTTTATAAAACGAGTTTGAGAGCCTCGCATGCAAAACCACATTATTCTTCCGTCTTAAAAACACTCAAATATTTTTGTGCAATGTTTAAATGTGTACTGGGTTTATTTTAGGGAATGTTGCGGGTTCTTTTGGGTGCAGAGTAATTAAATTTCGAAGACATGTATTTCGTTCACTTAAAAGTAGTTCCTAAAAATAATTGATTTTCACCATTGCGAAACCTTCAAATGGATTAAGCTTCTGGCGGTTGAATCGCCGAAGGATGGTCTACAGATTCGTGTAAAAATTTCTTTGGGCAAATGATTGTGAGCGACGCAAGAGCTTTTCAAAGTACGTTAAAAATGCAAATATTTGCCATTGGTCATCAAATTTCAATTTACGGGTTAGACATAAATTTTAGCATGTGCCACATGTCTTGACGTATCTTAAACTAAAATAGACACAGAGCTGATAATTTCGAAATGTTCCTACCTTATTTACTATAAAAGGCAGGTTCAAAAGCCGATTTTACGTGTTTCCCTCGCCATTCGTTGCATGTGCAAAGTTTCCTTCTGTTTACACAAGGTATGACGAACATCACCACTTCGAACCAACTGTCATCGTATTTGAAGGTCGAATACCATGAATCAATCTTTCACCATTTTTCTGCGCATTTGATCACCACTGCATCTAAGTTAACAACGACTGCGTCATTTGTGGATAGTTGCTTGCCTTACGCTACACCAAAAACTATCACATTTAAGCGATTCTTGCGATTCTTGGAATCCTTGTGCACAGCGGTTCGCTATTTGTTCATCACGCAATGCGGTCGTTTCATTTTAAGGGTAGGGGTAGGGCGATCCGTATTTTGATACGCAACCACTTGGAGCCTGACACAATCTTGTTGAGTAGGAAGCGAGTAAATAAAGGAAAAGAAAGAATGACTAGTGTACCTTTGTCTCCTGAGTTGTCTCCTGTTGTCGTCTCTTACGCGACCAGCTACCTGCATTGCGTAATGCTGTCCCCGTGAAACTCATACCTTGGGCTTTTCGCGCTGTGCCAATTATTTTGGTTACTTTTCTCAACCATTATGAACTCAATCCGAAACTTCACCCGAGTCTCTAAATTTCTTAACTTTCACAAAACCAAACAGTGCAAACACGTAATGAGGTCGTATGATTTTTTATAACTTGGCTGAATTTGCCTTCGAATACTTACGCGACAGTCGAAGAATTTTAGCGCCTCTGGCAAAGTCTTTTTTTTTCTCAAATTGTTTTTCGTAACATGATCGCACCGTTACCTCGATCTTGCTCGCGCTCTTGCTCTCGTCGTGCTCCCACTGTTTTTTTTTTTTTTTGACACAATAAATCGGTACGAGGTTTTTCTTGCGGGTCCGAAGTTGCATAATCTCCGCACGGAAACAAAATGTCGCAAATAATTGTCTGAAGTGTTTTGTGAGATTCCGCCATAAAAACAGAGCTGAGGAAGGGCAGCTACCAATGAAAGACAGAGGAAATATTGGACTAGACCGGGAAGAACTAGCGCGTGGTGAGACTACTTTGTGAATGAAGTCTAGTACCTGAACATTTATTTCATACACGCACAATCCCAGGTCCAACTCGTTTTTATCATTTTCGAACTTTTTAGTGTGAACAGGCGAAACCAGTTGGAAAATTGTACAGTAGTGTGGGCGAAAATGATAAGCTTTGTTTTGTTCCAGATTAACTGCGTTAGTGTGGCCGGGGCCTGATTTACAGCTCTAGATCTTTCGGGGGTCTTCGTCTCATTATCTGGGGAAGTCTCTCCCTACCGAATTGAAGATGAGGCATGTAGGCCTCAACTGTTTATGTTCAAGACAGTAATTGAGTTTGCCTTTCAAAGTGACGCGTTACAACTGCAGCTACCAACTAATGTTTTCATAAGATCTATGTAGGGCTTCTTTCGTTTAAAGTTGATTGTTGAGATGTCAAGCTGATGAAAATTGCATATGTCTTGAGGCATCTTCACAGAAAACTTAGTTTAGAGCAAGCTGCCAATTCACAAATGTTATGGGTCGTTATGCGTATCTCGTACGATGATCGGATGCTGAAGTAATATTTCTTCAGCTCTTCGCCGTCTTCAACTTCTTCGTCTTCAGATTCTTTCTTTGAAGCGAGGCGTGAGAAAAAAAACTTGCAGCTTGCTTAGAAGTTAAATAAGTCAAAGCATCAAATCTAGAAGAGCCATATGCGCTTCTGGCTTTTCTCATTGACTTGGAAACATTGGAAGGATCTGCTTCCTTTACAGTCTGTTCGCCGATTCTGAATTAGGCATTGTTTTTGGTTTTCAGTCAGTCGGGTTCTTTGAGTACCGGAGGATTTCAACGCCCAGCCCATTGACAACGATGAACGGGAATCAGAGGTGCCTTAGCTGTACCAGTATCCTCTACAGGCGTATCAATAGAGGCAACACCCTGTTCTAGGTCTTCTAGCTTTGATGCATAGAACATCATTGCCTTATTTCTGTCTGCGGGTATATGGTCAGTTTGCGAATATGGTCAGATATAAGTGAAGAATGATCATCGCAGTTAATTTTCCAATTTAAGCAATTGGAAAGAAGAAGCCTGAAAAAAATCAGGGCTTCAACGGGATTCGAACCCGTGACCTCCGCGATACCGGTGCGATGCTCTACCAACTGAGCTATGAAGCCACACATTGGGAGCGAGGTCAATTTATTGAGTTCATATCACCCGTAAGGAATGAAATGATGTGAAGTATATGAAATAATTCATATTTGAACTGCGGTTGTAGATGCAAGTGAAGAATGATCATCGCAGTTAATTTTCCAATTTAAGCAATTGGAAAGAAGAAGCCTGAAAAAAAATCAGGGCTTCAACGGGATTCGAACCCGTGACCTCCGCGATACCGGTGCGATGCTCTACCAACTGAGCTATGAAGCCACACATTGAGAGCGAGGTCAATTTATTGAGTTCATATCACCCGTAAGGAATGAAATGATGTGAAGTATATGAAATAATTCATATTTGAACTGCGGTTGTAGATGCAAGTGAAGAATGATCATCGCAGTTAATTTTCCAATTTAAGCAATTGGAAAGAAGAAGCCTGAAAAAAATCAGGGCTTCAACGGGATTCGAACCCGTGACCTCCGCGATACCGGTGCGATGCTCTACCAACTGAAGCCCTGATTTTTTTCAGGCTTCTTCTTTCCAATTGCTTAAATTGGAAAATTAACTGCGATGATCATTCTTCACTTGCATCTAAAACCGCAGTTCAAATATGAATTATTTCATATACTTCACATCATGGTCAGATATATTTAACAAATAGTATTTCTATTGCGCACAACTCCAATAAACTACAGTCCGTGGAGCTTTACAGCTAATAAAAATGCAAATATTAATAGTTGTTTTTTACTATCATCATCATCATCAGCAGCAGCATCATCATCATCATCATTATTTTATTTTATTTTTTAGTTTGTTTTTTTCCTTTTCTAATAATATACCCTACCCGCTAAAATGAGATACCGTGACAACATTGCGTGACGAGCAACTGACGAACGTAATAAGACTGCTACGAGCGCCGACAGGCTTGGGAGCAATATGTAATATTTTGGTGTAATACGTATAAAGCAGGCAGCTATCCACGAATGAGTAAGCCGTTCTTGACTTAGGTAGATGCAGTGGTGATCATATGCGCCGAAAGATGATCACAGATTCCTGGTATTCGACCATTGAATACGTTGACAGTTGGCAACGTTGTGTAAACAGAAGCAAACTTGAACGCTTAAAATACAACGAATGGTGAAAGAAGCATGTCAGATGGCTTTTGAACCTGTAAATAAGGTAAGAACATTTCGAAATCATTAGCTTTGCGTCTATTTTAGTTTAACATACGTCAAGACATGTGGCATATGCTAAAATATATGTTTAACCCGTAAATTGAAATTTGTTGACCGATGGCAAATATTTGCATTTTTAACGTACTTTGAAAAGCTCTTGCGTCGCTCACAATCATTTGCCCAAAGAAATTTTTACACGAATCTGTAGACCATCCTTCGGCGATTCAACCGCCAGAAGCTTAATCTATTTGAAGGTTTCGCACATGGTGAAAATCAATTATTTTTAGGAACTACTTTTAAGTGAACGAAATACATGTCTTCGAAGTTTTATTACTCTGCAACCAAAAGAACCCGCAACATTCCCTAAAATAAACCCAGTACACATGTAAACATTGCACAAAAATATTTGAGTGTTTTTAAGACGGAAGAATAATGTGGTTTTGCATGCGAGGCTCTCAAACTCGTTTAATAAAATGGTGCGTCAAATGACTATTTCAACGGAATTTGGTAATTTGCATTTCTTTGAAATAAAAGGATATTTTGCCAAAAAAAACTATCCAGTAGTTTTTGTCATACTCTAGCCTACCTACCATAAAAATATGAGCGAAATCGAATTTTTGACCCTTGCCGCGAAATTAAAAATTTGTTTCATTTTTACCGGCAGGCACTCTTAAAACACGACACGACTGCTTGCTCCACTCACTTGGTCAGAAACATTTTGGCCAATATATCACGGCTTGCAGACTGTAAATATATCCTGAAAAAGCTTAAATGAAATAATTTGACATCGGTTTTTTCGTTTTCTTGTCAGACAATTTCTGCGTCTAGCACTACACTGCCGTCTGTTTTCTTTAGATGAGAAAATGCATGCAAATTCGAATGGAAATTGGTATTCAAATATTCCTGGCTGGCAAAGATTGTTTCGCTTGCTCTAATAACAAGCATTTGGTCAAGCATAACTTTATAGTTTTCTTTCTTATACCTCTCGCAATATTAGTCTCCTACGAAGCTGTCGAGGGCTTCCCACGAGTCAGTTAAATAGCGAGTGAACTTCTATATCAAGGGAACAAACTATATACTTTACGGATTAATTTTAGGGCAAAAAGAGAGAACTTTACTGTTAGAGGTAACTTTGAGAAAAAATCAGGGAACAATGGAATTCATTAATTGGAAACAAGGGAGAAAGAGTGAAAATTTCAAGGGAACAACATGCTCTCCCACACTGGGAGGCCCTCGCCATTATTAGAGTCGTCACCCAACCACCAAAACGTTGCAATCGCTCCATAGCTTCTAACAGCCACTGGGGTCTAGTCGGGAGAATTTGTCAAATGAGGTGATATTCCGCTTGATCGAATGGAATATGTTCGATTATTTTAACTGCTGCATCTACGTCATTAATGTTAATTAATCACTGGAATACGTACACGTATTGCTTGGCTTTACCGATGATCACGCCATCCATCAGGGGCACCCAACGAGAATATAGTTCAAAACCACTAAAACATAGCATTGTTGAAAGTATTTTGGTATTTAAACGGTAGATATAGGCATATTTTTATCCCCTAAAAATTTTTCATCTGTTCGGATTTCCTAGCTGAAAGTCTAGTGATCCGAAAATTATAGGGATCAAAACTTACCTTTTCGAAAATTTCAGCCAGAAAAAGGGCTCCCGAAAATTATAGGTGACCTTTTTAGGGTAAAAATCTGTTAAAAATAGGCAATTATACCATATTTTAGATGTTCGAAAATCTTAGGAGAAGCAGGCAAGCAAGAAATTTTACAAAAAATGTTCCGTAAATTCTAGATCTCAAATCGTCTTCCGAACAGATATATTTCCGAAAATTGTCGTTGGGTGCCCCTGATCCATTCGTGCTCATGGTGTGTTTTCAATCAGCCAATCACATGTTAAGCTTGTTTACAGGGTTATACAGGAAGTCTTGTAATGCATATAGAACAGAAAATTTGCATGCCAGGAGCCCTCAATCATCTCAGTACTGACAGCGATATCAAGGAGGAACGTTTTGGAGCAATTTAACATCATAGAGTAAAACGAGTTGCGAGTATTTAGTATTGGTGGTTTGGAGGATGAAGCTTGTAAAATAAGCATATCGATAAGCACTGTGACTCCTGTCTTCTATTATCAAGTTCATGAGCAGAATTAGAAGCTAGCTTTGCCAAAGTTTACAAAAAATTCTTTACTCGGGGTTCAAAGCCACCTTAAATTTTCGAAAATTTAAGGTGGCTCTATGCCAAAGCTTGCATCTAATCCTGCTGATCAAAATACGATATAACAAAAAGCGGTTCGCCGCTAGCTTGTTTTTGAATTGTTAGCATCTCGATATTTCTGCTTTTAGCACTTCACACTGTTACTCGTAACTTCTTGTGTCACGAAGGCGACAAAAAAGTGTTCACCAATGATTACAGCAGGGTCGACTGATAAATATAAAGAGTGGTTACAATGATTCTTAAAAAAAGCCAAGACTTGGAAAGCGCTGTAAACTGTTGGCCGCCACCTTAAGGCGATTTTTGAGTTACTACCAATAAGAAACAACTCGCTACTGAAATGACGACTGAGCCTCTGATTGGTGTCACAACGGACACCCTTTAAACTTGATTAACATCCAGCACTAATAAAATAGGTAGTCAATTTGGAAAAAAAGTGGGACAAACGTGAAGTCTATATAATCAACTGAAATTAAGTGAAACTAGACGCATATTTGCGTTCACTCGGGCTTTGAGTTGGAGCGGAAGATTGTTTTTGTTGCACGTACTTCGGTAAGGCCTTTTTGTAATTATGGGTTTATCTTGTAACTGTTTTTATCTCGGTAAGCTAGAGATGCAGGGTTATAACCTATGTATACAGTAAGCGGAAAACTCATTTGTTATGCAGTGTGAAGACTTTTTTCCGGGTTGGGTTAAACGCAAGCAAAATGGAGTGCTCAAATCGGAAGCAAACCTAAGCGCGGGATGACCGCCTATATAATAATATCATACTACGGAAAGTGGGTCACGGAGTCCACTTGCGAAGCACTTTCCGGAGTGTTAAGTTAGGCCCAGTTCAGACGCCGAACTTTTCATGAGCCGAACCTAATACCTTGAATTAAGTACATGAAAAGTTCAGCCGGGAATTTCGCCTTTAGAACGGCTTTGATTCAGACACCGAACCTTTCATGTACCGAACTTAATGCATAAATTATTATTATATTTTACAAGCAGTTTCGGTTTTCTGTCTTTGTACAAGCAGTTTTGGTTCGAACTGAATTAAGTTCGGCGAATTAAGTTCGACGTCTGAATCAACAGGCGTACTTTTGTTAATTTGGGTCGGTCCAAATTCGAATTAAGTTCGGCTCATGAAAAGTTCGGCGTCTGAACTGGGCCTTACACGCAACTGATTGAATATTCATCTCGGAACATGGACAAACATCGGCAAAACGAATGAGCTCCAGCTCCACGCTTTCAAAAAAGAATTCATACGAACAATATTATTTTGATCCATAGGCGAGGTTAAACTTCGTTTTCCTAAATATATTTTTAGCATATACATCGTAACAGTACAATGCAGATGACATGGGTACACACGAAAGAATACCGACGTGCATAGACAAATTCTCTAACCTTTCTGCTTAGACTTTTAAAACTTCGTGTTTGTATTCTGCTTGATTCACGATCGCGTCTACATACACGATGAGATTTTAGTTTATGCTTCTCTCGATTAACATTAGATAGCTCAGTTGATATGGCATGTTTCTCGATGAAAGCTTGATTCAGTCATAAATGTTCGCTCATAAATTTAAAGAGATCTCTCGTAAGTTTCGCGGACCAACCGGTTCCGAAAGCGCTCCTCATCTTTTAGTGTGGGTGTATTGCGAACGCTGGGTGAATATTTGGTATCCGTTTTGTGCGCATTATACACAGTATTTGTGCTGATCTTCCACCGCATAAACTCTTCTCCGTCCGCCATTACACCATGCCATGTGCTCATCTGAGTCAAATCGCCGCGCATGCGTATTAATTAAAGAATTGCAAACTGTGGCTGAACGAAAAAAAAAACGAAGCCGAAATTTCAACTCGGGCGTTTCCTTTGGAAAGCCCGAGT